>CM067366.1:32455384-32467884 GCA_034401795.1 Chaetoderma sp. LZ-2023a
ACGACACGACGATGTTCGGAGTGCAGAAATCGATCGATCACAAACACGAACACAGCGTGGGTGGAGCTGAACTAGGAATGCGCGAGGCATAGTTAAAACTGGATTCCTCCATTCGCTTACGTAGGAAGACACCCACAGACAAGTTCGATGGAAACATGCTAGCGTCTTGAGCAAACTCGCATAGCAATGGACCGTTCCATGTTTGTCCATCCATCAAATGATGTCATAATCAATTATGTAACGTATAGGCTGACGTCATAATCATGAATGACTCGATATAGTCCGTCTAGAATGCTTCATAGTCCGACACGTTGAACGAATTGTATGTCAGTTAATCAACATTCAGTTGAATATTTCGAAACTAATTTAAATGGTTGCTGTTGCTGCCTGCAACACCACCTAGTCAAATTAGTTTCAACTGGTATTCAACAGGTTCCCCCGTATAGTTTTGTGGAAATTGATTGTCAAGAAGTTCATGGATCGATCACAACACGAGTGAGGTGGTGGGCGGATCTTAACTAGGTATGGGCGGGGCATAGCTAACACTGGAACGGTCCATTGAACAGCTACAAGAGGCATCTGCGTTATCTGCTCAACGGCACAATTTTAGAAAACCATCATCAACAACAACAACTACAACAACAACAACAACAACAACAACAACAACAACAACAATAACAACCACAAAAACAACAACAACAGCAACAACAGCAGCAGCAGCCGCAGTTAACATTATTGGTATGCCATCCAAACGTGTGTTCATACCAATTGCTTACGTACAGTAACTGACCACTGCAAGCTTTATGTTGTGTCTTGCCAATCTAAGGTCAAATTAATTTACATATTCGCGCCACACAAGAGTCGTGTCTGGTGTAGATACAATATAGTACCGCGCGTCTGCCGCCCGCCCGTGCTGCCAGCCCGCGCGGCATCCAATGCAAATTCGCCTTTAGAGGGGAATTCAACTGCTGCCATGCCAAGCGTGCCCTTCATCAGACAGAATCCGTATGGCTGCAGACTTCAAGTGCAGAATGATACATTGACGACCCCCTCTACTCGATTCCTCTCCCCGGGTAAATCATACACAGCCCAGATCGGTACACTACACGGAGTAAAGCAACGCATTGATGAGCGTGTATTTAATTTTTTTAAATCAAAATCGGACTTGCGATTACCTTATACCTCTTTTTATACATATCTAAGGCTAAAGTCTGGCAATCCTCTTTTCACATTAAGATCTTGAAAATCCTCTTTTCACGGTAAGATCTTGTGAGCCAAATCGGATCAGTAATTTTTTTTTAAATTCATCTTCTGATGTGCAGATACACAAACACAAACAGACAGCCCCAAATGCAATAACTTTGTCGTCTTATGGAACGAGGGTAATAATAAATGTTGAAAGCTTTATCGATGCAGCAAACATATTCCTACACGACCCAAAGCAAAATGATAGGTGCGTTATTTTCCATTCGCTAACGGCTAGGTAAATATTATTCTTGAATAAGTTTCGACGAGTTAGCGCAATTTGATCGCTGACCCTATCAGTCTAATCCGATTATGCAGATGAAATAATAAGTTCTCTGTAAACACAAGGGCAGTGTGGGTATGGGATGAATGTATTTGGGGGGGGGGGGGTTGCGACAATACGGTAGCCCACTTTGTTCACCATCGGAAATACTTTTTAAAAAGAGTCTACAACCAAAGCATCCAGTTCGCTACGATGCGCCATGGCTAGAGAATTTAACACTTTGAACCCTGAATTTTTAATTTATCGATTTCAAAATAACAATGCAGGGCGGTTGCTGAATAATTTAAGGCTAATTTGACTGGAACCTGTTCGCGCCTATGGCAGCAACAGCTTCCAGTCAAATTAGTTCCAAAATATTCAACCGAATAACTGTTAAATCGTAAACAATATTTGATATTTGACCTTTCAGGTTCAAATGTTTAAGAAATCGCTTGCAAAAGATGAAATCGGTTTTGTAGATATCAATGGACCTTTCCAGTTTTTGCTCTGAACTGCCCAGCTCTAGCTAAGTTCCACCCACATTGCGCCGTATTGGGATTGATGGATCCCCGAATGCTCAACTATGAATTTTCTGAAAACTCTACAGGTAAGCTGTTGAATACTTTGTAACTAATTTGACTAGGTGCTGTTGCAACAGCGCCCAGTCAACTTAGTTTTAAAATATTCAACATAATATTTATTAAATAGTAAAGACATGCAATTAGTACAACAACGCATAGCCCATCTTCAAATATGCATTCGTGACACCCTATTGTGTAGATAGGCTCTCAGATCACTTTATGTTCAAAGAAGACAAATGAGTTTAAGGATGAACAAACTGATTGCAGCTGAAATAGGTTTGCACTCCTTTCAACCGCAGTAAACTGTCACTAAGCATTATCATCGTTTGCAATCTAATAGTAATATCAATAATACTCGTATTACGTCAATGGCAATAACAATAGCAGCCGTAGTACCGCAGCAGAAGCAGTAACGATAGAAATAGCAGTAGCAGCAGTAGTATCAGTACATTGGTAATGGCTGTAGCGGTAGACTATAGCAGCAACATTATCTGTAGCCATAACAGTAACAGTAGCACTGACAGTAGCAATAGCACCAATTGCAGCTGCCGTTGCAGTTGCACTAGCTGCGCTGGTAGTAGTAGTAGTAGTAGTAGTAGTAGTAGTTTTTATTAGTGTCAAGCGTTTGTGCTAGGAACCCTGTCATTGACGACGCACTGGCACTAGGATATAGCACTGTCATTATTGGTATGTAATTCTTACAATTTTTAATTTTTGACTTGAGCGAGGTTCGAACACACCTAATTCTATGGCACCAATCCACCTAGCTTTTGGGAGGCGAGTAGTCTACCCACTGACCTACCACCCAGAGGACAAAAATCCTCTTTCACATGACCATCTTTCAACTACCAGACTCACAACCACACGAATTGACCGGCAAGCACGCATATAAATATATGCAAAAACTTCAAGAAACAAATCGTACGCGCTCGCTCCATGCCCGAAACAGGCACACCACGCTCTCTCGCGCTCGTCCAAAATTAATTTCTGGCCAAAGAATCATGACAAGCAGGTGTCATTATGAATAATGGTTACACAAATAGATTTTGACACTGCAGGGATGCTAAAAAAAACCCACCCATAAACGCGTACACGCTAAAGACATCCATTAGTGAGCGACATTTTATTGAGGTACAGTGAGGGTATATACTTACTTAGGCCACATGGCGTTTCACAGCAAGCATGGGATAAAAAAACAAAGCCTCTTGGGAAAACACGGAGAATCGTCCCTTTAACTCTTCTTATGTAAACTTAACCCTTTAATGGTCAAGATCTTGAGAAATATCACTTTGCAGGCTAAGACTAGAAGATGTTTTAAAATTTGACACAGGAGTGACTGGCTCGGTAACCGAGCTGGTAATTTCAGTGGTAAATTTAAAGAAATACTCTTCATGGTCTGCAATGGACCTCTCCATTTTTAGCTATGCCCCGCCCATCACTGGCTAAGCTCCACCCACACCTCGCCGTGTTGGGATTGATCGATCCCCAAATACCCTAGCTATCAATTTCTTGAAAGCTATACAGGGAAGCTGTTGAATATTTTGTAACTAAGTTGACTGCGTGCTGTTGCTGCCTATGGCAGCAACAGCGCCCAGTCAAATTAGTTACAAAATAGTAAAAGCAAACAATTTGTACAACAACGCATCGCCGTCTTCAAATATGCGTTCGTGACGTACTTATCGACATCATTCATGACGTCATTCATTATGATGTCATTCTACACATCGCGCAGCTCATTATGACGTCATATGATGGGTGGGTACTCTGGAAAGGTGAATTGCACACTGGCTAAGCAGAAATTTGAATTTTCTTGACCATTACACTTTTGATGAGTGTCCATTTGAAGGATAACAGAAACCATTTTCTGGTAAATTTTCGTTATAAATTTACAAAAAATACGCTTTTTGGTTACAGAAATCTAAATGTCCTTGAACGGTATTGCCATTAAATGGTTAATTGAAATAAATAGTATTGTGAGCTCTTTAATGCGCTGTTGACACAAGAGGGGTCAAAGTGGTTAGCAATCGTGTTTATTATACCAATATATATTGTGGAGATGCGGGTATTTTATCGACCATATTGTGTCTTTGTCCGTGTTCTCTGTGTCATACAATTCCGAGCTGGCCAGTTCTCCATTGTATAGTTCCGCTCGCGAAAACCGGAGCCGGACCGCCGTGGTATACATTCTTCTGTACTTCCGTTAGCTCTCGTGCCCGAGGGAAAGCGTTCGTGACCGTCTTATCTACGTCATTCATGACGTCATTGATTATTACGTCATCATACACGCCACGTAGTTGATTATGATGTCATGTGATTGATGGATAAACTGGAAAGGTCCATTGTTATTTGGGCGAATAGGTTTTGGTTCTTTAAGGCAGATGTACTCCAATCAGTATGCTTCGAACATGATTTGCCACAACGAATGAGTTGCCTTGAGAGACCATCAGTTATTGGTAACAACCGTTATTTCATGCAGTATCAATGCAAAAAATCAATTTGTTACTCAAGTATAGGACGTCATACTCAAAATTCGTCACTGGTCAACAGTATGTTCAATAGGAAAGGCGGGCCTGGATGTGTTTGGATAAGGTACAGTTTAATAAACATTCCATAAGCAGTAACAAGCAGCCAAATTAGTTTCAACTTATTCAACCTGTTACCTGAATAATTACCTTGAAAATGGTATTCTGGGAATTCTGGGGAAAAGGTATTAAAATCGATTTAAAGGAAATCTTACCTCATCTTATACTAACATCTCAGGTGATAGAATTTGCAACCGATAATCCATACCTGCCATTTTAGCTTTTTATCATGCCGTCCTCGTCCTCATCATCGTCACCGTCTTCATATGTTCGCACATGCGTGTTTATCTCTTGGGAAATGACTACTTGTGAATGTCTCAATACAGTCTTGTGAGAGGTTGCCCTTGGAGTCGTGAAGAAGCATTGGGATGAGCTTGGGTTCACAAGATAAACTCTCGAGTTTGTTGAAATGGACGCGTGTGCAAGACGCTAGATTCCTTGAATAGATGTTTTAAACTATTTTTTCTGATTGCAAGACATAATAAATCAGCTTGCGTAGTTAAAATGACTGTCGATATGATTTATGTCATCAAACAAGAGATCGAAAGAATATAGGAAGAGTTAATAGGGAACGTGTTAATAGATTGGATCTTTCCAGTTAACCATCCATCATCTGACGTCATAATCAATGCATGACATGTAGGATGACGTTATAATCAATAACGTCATAAATGACGTATAGATAAGTTCATCAAGACCATGTAATTGATGACGGACTACGCACTGTTGTAAAAATTGTATATATTTATTATTTAATAAACATGCTATTGAATATTTTGAAAATATTCAACAATTTACCTGTAAAGGTTTCTGGAAAGTGAGATTCACGGAGTGCAGAAATCGATCGATCGCAAACATGGACACAGCGTGGGTGGAGCGGCACTTCGAATGGGCGGGGCATAGTTAAAACTGGATTCCTCCATTCGCTTACGTAGGAAGACACGCACAGACAAGTTCGATGGAAACATGGTAGCCTCATAGCAATGGACCTTTCCATGTTTGTCCATCCATCATATGACGTCATAATCAACTACGTAACGTATAGGCTGACCTCATAATCATGCCATAATGAATAACTCGATATAGCTCGTCATTAACGTTAGCAATGGACCTTTGCAAGTTTGACCATCCATCATATGACGTCATAATCAGCTACGTGACGTATATGCTGACGTTATAATCATGAAGTCATGAATGCCTCGATATAGTCCGTCTAGAACGCGTAATAGTCCGACACGTTGCACGAATTGTATGTCTTTACCAGTTAATCAATATTCTGTTGAAAATTTTGAAACTAATTTAACTGGTTGCTGTTGCTGCCTTAGGCAGCACCACCACCCAGTCAAATTAGTTTTAACAGGTATTCAACAGGTTCCCATGCATAGATTTCTGGAAATTAATCGTCAAGAAGTTTAGGGATCGATCACAACACGAGTGATGTGTGGGCGGAGGTTAACAAGGGATGGGCAAGGCATAACTAACACTAGAACGGTCCATTGAACAGGTGCAAGCGGCACATCCGTTATCTGCTCAACGGCACACTTTTAGAAAACCAACAACAACAACAACAACCACATCAACAACAGCAGCAGCAGCAGCCACGGTTAACGTATGCCATGAAAACGTGTGTTCATACCCATTGCCTACGTACAGTAACTGGCCACTGCGATGTTTATGTTGTGTCTTGCCAATCTAAGGTCAAATTAATTTATATATTCGCACGACACAAAATTCGCGTCTGATATAGATTCAATATATTACTGCGCGTCTGCCGCCCTCGCTGCCCGCCCATGCCGCCCACCGGTGACGCCCGCCAGCGCCGCATCCAATGTAGATTCGCTGTAAGGCGAATCCAACTTCTGCCATGCCAAGAGTGAACTCCACCAGACAGGATCTGTATGGCTGCAGAATTCAAGGGCAGCACAGCCCAGATCGGTACACCACGCATAGTAAAGCAACGCATTGGTGAGCGTGTATTTACATTTTTTTAAATCCAAATCGGACTTGCGATTTCCTTATCCCTCTTTTTATAAAGATCACGCTAAAGTCTGGAAATCCTCTTTTCATGGTAAGATCTTGTGAGCCAAATCGGATCAGTAATACTTCTAAGTTCATCTTCTGATGTGCACATACAAAGATTGACCCAAATGCAATACCTCTTTCCCCTTACGGAACACGTATAATAATACATGTTGAAAGGTTTATCGATGCAGCAAAAATAATCCTGGCATAGAACACGATCCAAGGCAAAATGATAGGCGCGTTATTTTCCTTTTGCTAACGGCTAGGTAAATATTATTCTTGAATACGTTTCGACGAGCTAGCGGAATTTGATCTCTGACCCTATCAGTCTAATCCAATTATGTAGATGAAATAATATGTTCTCTGTAAACACAAGGGCGGTGTGGGTATGAGGTGAATGTATCTGGAATAAAAAAGAGGCGACGATTCCTGTCACCAGTCCACTATCTAATCGGTGCCCGGTCGATGGGTTATTTCAGATCTACATTCACGTGCTGTAATTGGAATAGCATCTTCCTCTTCCACGTCTGTAATTGAGATGTTTAGACAGGTCCACTTATTTGCTCAAAATTCATGACATTTTATCTATTGTATATTATAACAATATGACGAAACCTGCCTAGAAAGGACATTTGAAATTTGGAACCACGTGATATTGGATCTTTATGATGGATGATCTTTATGATCTCGCTGATAATGCAGGTTAATGGGCCGGTACTGTAGCAATACATCGCCATATCGTCACGCTATTAGGCCAGTATCGGCCCAGAATGCTGCGTTATCAGGGCTTCGTCTATGCACTCTTTGTATACCTCCTCTTCTTCCTCTTCGCCTTCACCTGCCAAACAGGAAATCGTCGTCATAATCGAAGCGCAAAGATATGGCTGTAACAGAGACATTCCACATGCCACCAACAGTAATTCAATAGTTTCATCCGATCTATCTAGAAGCGACTTCACTTCTCGTGGCTAGAGAATTTAACACTTTGAACCAACAATTTTCAAATTCTGGATTTTAAAGTGACACTAGAGAGAAGTTGTTGATTAATTTAACACTAATTTGACAGGAATCTGATGCTGCCATAGGCAGCAACAGCTTCCAAGCAAATGAGTTTCAAAATATTCAACAGAATAACTGTTAAATCGTAAACAATATTTGGTAGTTGACCCTTCGGGTTCAAATGGTTAAGAAATCGCTTGTAAATGATGAAATCGATTTTGTATATCCATTGTGTAGATGGGCTCTCAGATCGCTTCATGTTTAAAGAAAACAAATGGAGAAACTGATTGCAGCTGAAAGATGTGCGCGCTCCTTTTAACCGCAGAGAACTGTCACTCATTATTAGTATACGTTGCAATGTAATAGTAATAGCAATAATACCAGTAGTAAACCAATGGGTATAGCAGTAGGATAGTAGCATCAGTCCAGTAGCAATAGCAGTAGCGGTAGTGCGATAGCAGCAACACTATCTGTAGAAATAACTAACAGAAACAGTAACAGTAACAGTAACAGTAACAGTAGCAGTAGCGCTGGCAGTGGCAGGAGCAGAACCAGTAGCAGCAGCAGTTGCAGTAGCTGCGCTGGTAGTAGTAGTAGTAGTAGTAGTAGTAGTAGTTGTAGTAGTAGTAGTAGTAGTAGTAGTAGTAGTTATAGCAGCAGCAGCAGCAGCAGCAGCAGCAGCAGCAGCAGCAGCAGTAGCAGCAGCAGCAGCAGTAGCAGCAGCAGCAGCAGCCGCATCCTAATCGTCGTCGTCGCCATCTTCGTCGTTGGCAGCGGCGACCGCAGTAACATCGCCATCATCTTCATCATCATCATCATCATCATCATCAGCAGCAGCAGCAGCAGCAGCAGCAGCAGCAGCAGCGGCAGCAGCGGCAGCAGCGGCAGCAGCGGCAGCAGCGGTAGCAGCGGTAGCAGCGGTAGCAGCGGTAGCAGCGGTAGCAGCGGTAGCAGCGGTAGCAGTAGTAGTAGCAGCAGCCTCATCCTAATCGTCGTCGTCGCCATCGTCGTCGTTAGCAGCGGCGGCAGCAGTAACATCGCCATCATCATAAGCAGCAGCAGTAGCAGCAGCAGCAGCAGCAGTAGCAGCAACAGCAGTAGTAGTAGTAGCAGCACCAACCGCAGAAACAGTAGCACTAGCAGCAGCAGCAGCAGCAGCAGCAGTGGTAGTAGTAGTAGTAGTAGTAGTAGTAGTAGTAGTAGTAGTAGTAGTAGTAGTAGTAGTAGTAGTAGTAGTAGTAGCAGTAGCAATAGCATTAGCGGCGTAATGGCAGTAGCAGTAGCAGTAGTTCTAGCAGCGCAATGTCAGTAGCAGTAGCGGTAGCAGTAGCAGTAGCCGCGCAATGGCAGTAGCAATAGCAGTGGCGGTATCTCTAGCAGCGCAATGACAGTAGCGGTAGTAGTAGCAGTAGCAGCGCAATGGCAGTAGCAATAGCAGTAGCAGCGCAATGTCAGTAGCAGTACAGTAACAGCGCAATGGCAGTAGCAATAGCAGTAACAGCGCAATGACAGTAGCTGTGCGGTAACAGTAGCAGTAACAGTAGCAGTAGCAGTACAGTAACAGCGCAATGGCAGTAGCAGTAGCAGCACAAGAACAGTATCAGTAGTCGTAGTAGTAGTAGTAGTAGTAGTAGTAGTAGTAGTAGTAGTAGTAGTAGTAGTAGTAGTAGGAGTAGTAGTAGTAGTAGTAGTAGTAGTAGTAGTAGTAGTAGTAGTAGTAGTAGTGGTAGTAGTAACAGTCGTAGTAGTAACAGTAGCAGTAGTGGTAGCACTGGCAGTAGCAGTGGCCGTAGCAGGGCAATGACAGTAGCAGTAGCAGTAGCCTGATTGTGTTCCATGAAAGATTCAGGTTCGATTCTCCTGACTTATCAATGGAACATGGAGACGCATCATTTTGCACGCTAATAGCCAATACATCATCTGAACAGGTAAGCGCGCATTTATATATTGACAACTAGATGACAATTATCACCTGAGAAGTGCTTTATGATGTTTACCATTATCGATCATTGTACATGCATTTGCAAAATGTCGAAAATCCTCGAAATTAACGCTTTATACATGTAGCTGTCACCATTTGTGTTATAATATCATAGGTTTCGATGCTATACAATCTAATGTTGATTAACGTTGTAAATGCCAACATGCACTCAGGCTAAACAATTCACCTTTCCAGAGTATCCATCCATCATCTGATCTCGTATGACGTCATAATCAGCTCAGCGCGTGTATGATGACGCCACACTCATTACGTCACAAAGGGTTCCATATAAATCGGCATCAAATCTCAAAGAGTCCGACACGTTGTATAAATTGTATGTCTGTAATTCTTTGCTATTTAATAAACTAGGCAGCAACAGCGCCCAGTCAAATTAGTTTCAAAATATTCAACAGCTTACCTGTGTAGCTTTTTGGAAATTGATAGTCCGGGTGTTCAGAGATCGATCGATCCCAACACGAGCGAGGCGTCGGTGAAGCTTAGCTAGAGATGGGCGGGGCATAGCTAACACGGGAAAGGCCCATTAATACACGGATTCATTTCTAGCTATACCTCTCCCGTTACTAGCCAAACTCCGTCCACTTATCATTAAAAGCGCGTTGGAGTAGATTTAATACTTGAAACCTGAATGCCCAGATTCCCATATTCAAGGTATCTACACAGGGAAGCTGTTGGATATTTTGAAACTAATTTGGCTGGGAGAGGTTGCTGCCTATGGAAGCAACAGCTCGCGAAAAAATTAGTTACAAAATATTCAACAGAATGCGTATTACATTGAACATTCATCAAAGCGATACAATTTGTACACTTTCTCGTGAGGAACATTTAGAATTTTCTGACGGAGCTACAACATTTTTATTGTGACGTCAGCTAATGAGGGAGGTAATAGATTCTGACGTGTAATACTTGACGGATCGATCGGATCTCGCTAATAAAACAAAGTGTGAAACACTGAAGAGTACTCACGTACTCGGGTGATGAAATATCCCTGATAACGCAGGTTACTCGGCTGTATTGATTCCGCATTATTCCAGTAACCGCCCCGTAATCCACATTAACAGAACTCTTTGAGCAGTAGTCGCATTTGGTTATAACTGTAGCAATACAACTGGTATGATTGTATGTGATTTACTTATTGAGGGCATTGCAATGCTCATGATGGTCGTGGTGTTCATGGTGGTACGGGACTGCGGTTAGAGATAGTTGTGTGGTGAAGGTAGCGGTTGGAGTGTGCGATGTGGTTGTGGTTATGGGGGTTCGGGTGGTGATGTGGGTAGCTGGGGTGTTGCTGTGGTAGTCGTGGTTGTCCATTTGGTGGTGGTGGTGTTGATGGTGGTGCTGATGGTGGGAGGTGTCGCTTTTATGACGGTGGATATGTTGGTGATTGTGGTGGTGATGCTGTTGTTGTTGTTGTTGCTGGTAGTGGTGGTGGTGGTGGTGGTGTTTTGTTTAATGGTGCATTATGAGATTGATATATTTGGTGACCATCTTGGACTTTTAAAATGGCCGGCATTCTGGGTCTATTTTTGTCAATATCTCTAAAATTAAAATGTTTTTATGTGTCCAAGCAATCAGATGGTGCCACTTTGGGATTCATATTTCAGTCAGCTATCTAGGATCCCAAGATAGAAAACAAGCAAAAGCTGTGTTTGTCAATATTTCAATAGATGAATAAGTTATTGAGTTGTTTCCAACGGCAACACTAATATTTCAGCGGTAAAGGAATTAGATAATAATATTGCTGATTTAATATTTTTTAAATCAAGATGGTTACACATCATAACATACTGTTGTAGATATCACAATCAAAATACTTCATGTAATACAATTTAAAACTGCATGATCTTACGTGACTGTCCTGGTGTTCAATTTTATATAGCTGCAGTGTCCTTCTCTGCGTCCACGTTGTGAGGATTTCAGCAGTTATCGCCTGATTCGTATTTACAGAGTCCTGTAGATTGTTCTTCCTGTAGGTACATCTTGAACAATAGCTTACATCACACTTGCATTTGGAGAGTTGTAAAAACCGCATCGGGTGTTGCTTATACTGCCAACAGAACAGGGTAGCCACCCTACCTGGTCCAACATAGATACGATGGTAGGGTATTATCATCAGCGCATAGACTGACCTACACCTGTGGCCGGTCCTGACGCTAAGGATCAACTGTAGGAGGCAACGTATATCCAAAGCAAACTTCCAGAATCTTATCTACCTAACGAAATCAAGATCATGAGCTGAGACTGCTGAGTATCGTTGTACAGACACACATACACATGGATCCTTCTGAAATCCTATCACATTTGGTGATGATGGCTCATCCTTGCCTAGTTGTGAGAAGAGTTGTAAAGACGTGCGATGGAGATTTCAAGAGAACTTAGGGTGGAATCTTTTTGCACAAGCCGTGAATTGTGCCAGTTGTATCTGAATCCGTTATTGCATACCATCTTGGTCAAATAAATGCAATCTCTGAGCCAAGTCTGTCATGCATACGCTGTGGAGGTAAACTTCGGTAACAGGCACTTGTGCCAATGACTATTCCTGTAATGGTACCAAGCCTGGGTATTGGAACAAGAGTGTTGTCTCCCCAGTGAGGGTCCTGGCTGGCGAAACCAACATGTTTGTCAGGATATAGTTACATTGCCTACTAGAGCAGGAATGATCATCAATGCACCCGCATCCGGCTTGCTTACACATATAGTAGGTTTTTAGTTACTGGAGTTTGTCAGCTTATCCTAGTACCAGTCTGCTTGACCAATTTAGCATCAATATACTTAGCGAAAGCTTCGCCCATGTTTCTGCATGCCTTTCA
>CM067366.1:32472884-32505761 GCA_034401795.1 Chaetoderma sp. LZ-2023a
AATTGCCAACAGATCAAATTTCCTCACTCACAATTGGTAAATGTTATCTTTCATGGGGTAGGTTTGGCAAAAGGTGATCTCTCTTGGCATGCTATTTGTGAAATTCCATGCATCAATGATCAGAATTGGCAACATATCAACCTTCAGTGGTCAGAAGTGGCAAGAAATCCTGTTTCTGGGTAGAAATATCATCTTTGAGCATTAAGAATTTGTAAAGTCTCATCTTTCAGTACTTAGAATTGACAACAGCTCAGCTTTCCTCACTCACAATTGGTAAAGGTTATCTTTCAAGGCTTAGGTTTGGCAAAGGGTCATCTCTCATGGCATGACATTTGTTAAATTATATACATCAATAATCAGGATTGGCAACATATCATCCTTCAATGTTCAGAAGTGTTAACAAATCATGTTTCTGTCCAGAAATTTTTTTCCAGCACTAAGAATCGGCAAATTATTGTTTTCAAGGCTTAGAATTGACAACACAGTCAACTTACCTCACTCACAATTGGTAAACGTTATCTTTCAATGGTTAGGTGTGGCAAAAGGTCATCTCTCATGGCATGCCATTTGTGAAATTCCATGCATCAACGATCAGAATTGGCAACATATCATCCTTCAGTGTCATCTTTCAGGCATTAGGTTTGACAAAAGGGCATCTCTCATGGCATGCCATTTGTGAAATTCCATGCATCAATGATCAGAATTGGCAACATATCAACCTTCCGTGTTCAGAAGTGGCAACAAATCAGGTTTCAGGGTAGAAATATCACTTTTCAGCAATAAGAGTTGGTAAATTATTGTTTCTCAGTGCTTAGAATTGACAACAGATACCACTTCAGGTACATCACATTTAAGTGAAAGTGTATCAGGGTATGTAAACACACATTAAATACTGTTGTTGTTTAAATTTGATTTGATTGTTATGCCATCTAACGTTTGATTATGTTGTTCTGTGTGATCGTAGACGTGCTGCACTAGTTCATGAAAAGGGGTCCATCATCGCGTAATCAAATAGTAGCAATGCACATTATAATATGTAGAGTGCAGCGATGGTGTTTGTTTTTGTGGCTTTCACACCAGCTAAAGACCGGGTTATCTAGATATAAAATGTATTGCTTAAGATGCCATAAATGAAAAACAGATTTAATTCAGGCACACACATGTACGCGCCAAGTTGCCTACATTTATTGGAAAAATGTATGTCTTAGTGTATATATAAATACATTGCATTCAGGCAACACTGAGGGTTGTATGTATTAAAGAATAACATATCAAAAGTGTGTGGATTATCACCTACCACACCAAGCTATGTTTATGCCCGCATAGATTGCTATATTATAACATACTTTAATAACTTGATCATGCTACTCGTACTAACGGCAGAATATCAGAAGAGGAAAACGTCAAAACGACAGGAGGAAATGACAGAAATCTGAGTTCAGTATATCATTTTAAAATATCCGCTTGTGATTCTCCTAGACTAGATCGACGGGATCTACACTACAACTAACACGTAAGAAGAAAACTCCAAATCCGGTAGCACGGCAGATATTTTAGTAAATGCTGTACACATGAACGTTCATAAAGCATAGATGTACACCTAACATAACACTAAATAAACGTGTCAGTTTAAAAATAGGATATAGGGGAGGGTAAAGGAAGAGTTAGCAACATAAATTCTGAGCTAACGACCGTAAGGGCAATGGGCGCGCTCACTAAATCAGTAATGTCTCCAATGTATTCATCGTTTGTAATGTTATGTCATGTATACATGTTATATGTAAGGGGCCCGTCGCGTCATAGGCTCTGCCTTTGTTGGGCCACCTATATGCATTTTGTAAGTAATACTATAAATAAGCAAATACAATTTACTTGAATTGAATTGAATTGAATTAAAAAACGCAACGCAAAAGGGTGCCGGTTATAACAAATAAAAGTATATATTTCACACCGTCCGAATTGGCTTGATTTGCTTCATCGCCATAAATCTACTGACACTGAAATCTATGTTGCAATTTTGCTGAGGTGCACCTACAATGTTTCTTAGATTGACAGATTCATTGACTAAATCAATGTCGAGAGCACAACTGCCGGCTGGTGTAGCCGCCAAGAAGCAGCTGAACCGTATTGAGCTACTATTGCATTAAAATACACCGCAATTTAAACTGTTCCTATGATAAATACGGACAGGGTTCGCATACGCATACGGGCATATGGAATCATACTATCTATTTGTAATGGGAGCGAAAAAAAATACGGATACGCATACGCACACGCATACGCGTTAATGGAATCCTAGCTTAACGGGTATGCGTATGCGTATCCGTATCCGAATTTTTTTTCGCTCCCATTACAAATAGATAGTATGATTCCATATGTCCGTATGCGTATGCGAAACCTGTCCGTATCCGAATCCGATCGCTACATGTTGCGATTTCATTCGGATACGGACAGCATTCGGATGTGGGATTCCTTGAAAATGACGGCTTTCCCCAAATCGACACTATTATTCTGTACATGTGTTCCAATATAGAAGTTAAATTCATAATAAGCGCGCTGGAATGTGAAACTCACTGAAAGGCTGATAGACAAGTATAGAACATATTCATGCTAGTAGTAGTAGTAGTAGGAGTAGTAGTAGTAGTAGTAGTAGTAGTAGTAGTAGTAGTAGTAGCAGTAGTAGTAGTAGTAGTAGTAGTAATGTAGTAACAACAACAGCGGCAGCGGCGGCGGCGGCGGTTGTGGTAGTAGTAGTAGTAGTAGTAGTAGTAGTAGTTGCAGTGGTAGTAGTAGTAGTAGTAGTAGTGGTAGTGTAGTAGTAACAACAACAGCAGCAGCGGCGGCGGCGGCAGCGGTTGTGGTAGTAGTAGTAGTAGTAGTAGTAGTAGTAGCAGTAGTAGTAGTAGTAGTAGTAGTAGTAGTAGTAGTAGCAGTAGTAGTAGTTGTAGTGGTAGTAGTAGTAGTAATAATAATAATAATAATAATAATAATAATAATAATAATAATAATAATAATAATAATCGTTATTTATTGAGGGCAGCCCTTCAAGTACACGGCCTGATCTAGCAGAGGCCCTCATTAACATATATACAAATGTATTTATTTATTTTTTTAAATATCATATGTACAAATTTATACATCTATGTACAGACAAGGAACTTAGGGAATATATTTCTTATAATCAAATAATATTCTGAATGTATTAAGAGTAATTTGAACAAAAGCTACTGATGCTTTCAACAGCAGCAAACATCCAGTCAAATTAACATTGATATATTCAGCATTGTAAAGTAAATTCCTTCCTTTTCTGCTGAAATGCTTTGGAAACAATGCAAGAAATAGAAATAACGATATTTTTATGTGCTAAAATATAGAAACTAATTCTCAATTTCGTAGACAAATACAGCTAAGCACATTATACTATACGATTATACATACATACAGAAACAATAGATTTAGTAGAATTATTATCATTACCCACGCCGTCGAATGTCTTAACCCTGTAGTGACTAAATTTGACAGGAAAACCTCGATTAGGTCTATCTATTGTGAAATGTCCGTTTCCAGAACAAGACAATGCCATTCTTGGAAATTTACCACCGGAAAGACTGCCTCGATTATCGCGCCTGCCATTCCTGTCATAAATTTTCAAAAATTGTCCTCTGGACTGCAAATGGTTATTTCTCTAGCCCATTTTATGGACTTGTTTCTAGGCTTGTGCATTCATGTGTTAAATAGCGTATGAATCACCAAATTCGGCCCTTCGGCAGCAACACCATCCAGTCAAATTAGTATCAAAATTATACAGCAAGGGAACATATTTTGTGTCTACATTTCGTGCTTTAATGATAAAGGATAGGGAAAGTTGAAAAATATACGATATATATATCCATCACAAAGTAAGCATTTGGCCCGTAAGTGTGCACAATCACATACTAAATAGACGTACAATAGTATAATACAATTTCACAATGCATACACAAAACTGTTTACATTAGGAGAAGTATGTTCCATGCATGTACTATATGACTATCTTGAAACTCTAACCTTTGGATTGGCGATATGTGAAATGGTCATTTGCTGGTCCGGAGGAGTGTTTACGACAATTGGACACAGGAATGATTGACTCGGTTACCGAGCCAGTCATTCCAGTGCTCCATTGTCGGACACACTCCTCTCCTGGGTCGCGAATGCCCTTGCATTGTATGTTTAAGGTTCTCTTTTTTTTTTCTTTTTTTTAAACATAATTTTATTGTAATAAATGTATAATAGACAAAAGGATCTTGTGGCATGCTCGTTTAACATACAAATATCCTTTTCAAATAGAAATAGTATATAACGGTCGTTAAATTAGCGAGCATGCGAGCGAGCGAGCGGCGAGCGTGAGAGCGAAAGAGAGAGAGAGAGAGATAAAGAGAGAGATAGAGAGAGAGAGAGAGAGAGAGAGAGAGAGAGAGAGAGAGAGAGAGAGAGAGAAGAGAGAGAGAGAGATAGTGCAAACGAGAGAGCCTTTATACATGATAACACAAAGCACTGTTAGCATTACATTGCTCGAAAATGATCATATGCAGACCAAAAGAACACTCCTCCTGAAAATGTATCACCCGAATGACAGGCCCAGTTAGTGAACCAGTCATTCCACTGGTAAACCCACAAAGAGCAGTTGACCTTCGGTATGCAGATGGACATTTCCCAATACCAACAGTCAAAGCACTGGAGAGTGTTCTAACTGTCTTTAAAGCAGACATTAATTTAATTCAGATGATTATAAATAAACAATTGTTAAATATAATTTAATAGAAGATGTGTATTTGCAGACCAGGGGAAGACTCTTCCAGAAGATTCATCACTGCAATGACAGGTTCAGTTGCTGAGCCATTGATTGCAGTGAGGAGCCCTCGAAAACAGTTGACTCCTAGCCAGCAGATGGACATTTTGTTCAACATATTGCTAACCTAACGGGATATACACATCATAACTGTTCTCAGTGATTTTAATTTGCAGTTATAACTAGGTTGTTATTACTAATTATCAGGACTATTGTTCCGATGTCCATTTGCGGGTCTGGGACAAGTATTTCCGAGAATTGGACACCGGAATGACTGGCTCGGTTTCTGAGTCATTCATTTCGCCGCTCACTTCTCGGGAACACGCCTCTCTTGATCAACAAATGGGCATTTTTGTATGTTTTATCTCTATTGTGTTAAATGATCAGGGTTATTGTTCTTCCCAGTACTTATATTTGATCATATAGGATTGTCCGGCACTGTAACTATAAGTTACTTTTGTTATTGTTTTGTGCACAATTCGTTTTCAATGTCCTCTGGAAATTAAGCAAAGCTATTGGTGGAGGTGATTTAGGTGGTCACACTTGGCCGCTCCTGGCGTGTTCTTGATTGTTGTAAATCGCAGGAGATTCCGCGGCGAAGACGGGTAACCTTATCTCCGGGGCAGTGGGGCAAGCAGAAGAAAATGAAAACATTATTATTATCATCATTATACGGGTAAACAATCACACATATTTGCGATGAATGATCCGAGTGTCGGAGAATGTTTAATATTAATAGTTAAAGAATTCCACATTTTTGTTGCTCTGAATGTAAAACTGTGTTTCCCGTAATCCGTTCTTATTTTTGGAGGCTTTAATGGACCGTTTGTTTTTTACCGTAAATTCAGTGTATGCGTGTCTTCTACAAATGTGAACATATCTTTCATGTACTTCGGTGCACGGTCGTTTAATGATTTATGTCATAATATTTGTTTTAATTGTCGTTCTTTGGTTTAAACGTGATTTTATTTGTTCAGATGGAAGCACGATAAGACTTAGAGTCTTATGCCCGTGTCTCCCATACACATACAGATTAGTCAAAACTTTTTTACAACAAAATGGCGGCAAATCATAATAGTTTAATTAATTGTAGTCTATTGGTGTGCATAAGTGTGTAGATGTTGAGTGTGATGTGGGGTAGAGTAGGAAGAAAGACCGAGATAGAGAGAGAGATGGGGAAAGGGGGGAGAGAGGGTGAGAGATAGAGAGAGCGAGGAATAAGATCAAATGGAAGAATAGCAGAGGTGAGCTCTGGGTGCTGCCTTCGCCCCGACCTGTACGTGTTGGGCTGCTGTCCATTTACCCCTTAAACTATAAGTTCGCAAACAGGAAGCTACTGAAAGCGGTTGGTGTTAATTATGCATTGACATACCGTATTACAGATCAGTTTGTTCATTTCCAAGTTGGCAGTGTAAGTCCCGTATAGAAGCTGGTTGACCGTAAGATTAGCAAGAGAAATATCGTTCAAGGAGAGCTGATTTTGGAAAACGACTCTTTGCTCGTTAAAAAGGGCACAATGTAAGAGGTAGTGGTTTGTAGATTCATCATTGTGCCCACAAGAACAACTGGCAGATTCCGACAGAAAGTTGTCAAATAGATGTCGGTTTAAAGAACTACAACCATTTCGGAGCCTGTATAGCATTATGTTGGCAAACCTCGGGCCTACGTAATACCACTCAGGGGGTTGTCGTATGGATGGCATAGCCTTGAGTTGGTTTTAAATTCTAAAAGAGTGACAGAATCTCTCACCGGCACAGGAAGCATATTCCAGGCGCGGATCGTTGCTGGGAAAAAGGATCCATAGAAGAGCTCAGTACGGCAGCTGAATGGAGTGAAGAAATTTGTATGACGGATATTGTAAAGATTTCGTGCTTGGGATAGTGTGGGAAGATGGTTGACCAGAACCTCACACGTCATCCCGTTAATAATTTTAAATAGCATAGATAATCTATGAAATTCACTTCTGCTTGACAAGGTTTCGATGCCTGTTTCTAAGTACAGGTCTTCAGTGCTCGCACTACGTGTCATTCCACATACCGTTCTGAGAGCATCTTTTTGGATATCCTCTAGCCGAATTACAAGATATTGTGGAATATTATCCCACACAACATCTGCATATTCTAACGATGGTCTAATAAATGTTTTGTACATGATCTCGAAACATTTATGGTCTAGAATATATTTTAGAACTTTAAGTAAGGAGATTTTGTGTTGAGCGTTTGCTATGAGATTACTCACATGGTTACGCCAATTCCCTTTGTTATTAAAGGTAATGCCGAGGTGCTTATGATCAGTTGATGGTAGAATTTCAGAATCTTTGAAGTTGATTGAAAAGGATGTGGGCTCGTTGCGCAGGGAAAAAATTAGAGATGTAGTTTTCGAGGCATTAAACTCGATGAGCCACATGTTTGCTCAATGCGTCATGGTCAGTAGATCGTAATCGAGTGTGGCAGTGTGTTCTTTTAGATCATCTGCCATTACATATAGGCACGTGTCATCAGCAAAAAGTATAATATTGTGAATTCTATTGCTGGGCATGTCATTAATAAAAACTAAGAATAACAAAGGACCAAGCACTGAGCCTTGTGGCACTCCAGCATGTAAACGAAGTAGGGTGGACTCATTGCCGTTTATAACTACCCGCTGGTATCGGTTTCCAAGATAATTTTCGAACCATGTAAGTAGATTTCCACAGATACCAAGATTCCTAAGCTTCTGTAGGAGGCCGCGATGCCATATTCGATCAAAGGCTTTAGATATATCGAAGAATAGGAAGATTATTTCCTTTTGATCGTCAAGGGCTTGAGTAATATCCGTGTAGATATCAAGCAGTTGATTTACTGTAGAATGTGATGGTAAAAAGCCAGACTGATATAGAGTGATATCATGTCTAATATAGTTATAGATAGGGTTGGGCGATATTGCTCAAGGCATGACGATATCGGTATCTCATTAAAATACCGCAGTATCACGATATATCGTCATTTGGGTGGGGTGTGGAGTTACGGTGTAAACAAAGAATAACATGTATTTCAAATTGGTGGTGTCTACAAGTTATTTTGATTAAATTTGTTGCATTGAAACCATAAATTGAGATCGCCATGATTGCCATTTCCGCATATTTAATACACAAAATTCTACACTTTGACACCCTTCAATATACAGTTTAAATCAACGAATCTAATGCAACTAACTGTATTCATCACAAATAAGAAAAATAAAGGATTTTCTTCTGTTCTTGTGTTGTATTTTGTGTTATCTTACCTCACGACAACTGTCAAAAGATTGAGCAAGGAATACGCATTAACTTCATTGCGCAGAAAGGAATTCAGCAGAGCGAAATCTGATTGGCCGCCGTATCATACTTGAGCCAATCAGAATTCACACCGCAGAATTCCGACAGCTGTTATCACGCCCACCGCTAGTGTAGATGATGCAAATTAATAAAATAACACTGTAAGATTTTGAACGAGAACCAGCGTGAAGACTGGAAACAATTATATCAGATTTTATTTGGTCTGTAATATTAAATACTAATTTGCCCCATTGTAGACCTAATCAAATTCGCTCACGACTTAGCGGTCCTATCCATTGATCTCAAGGCGTAGCCGAATGTGTGAAATTAACCCAGTTAACACTGCAACCAAAACTGCCACAACAGATCGGACTGGAAATAATTAGGCCTAAATTATTTATTTTAAGGCTGTTTCTCACTTAGAATAAATCTGTAATGTTATATGTGGAATGAATTTTGATCTGATTCGTTTAAAAATGCTAAATATATTGTATAAAGTTACATAAAAACGTTTAGCGGTAAAGCAAGAGATTAACTTCCCCCTCACCCACCCTTCCAAGCTGTGGTATTGATAAGGGATTAAGTGTGTGTGGTTTCCTATCGACCTAAAACGTTTTAAAGTTTAAATCTTTCACGGTCAGAAGAATGTTTAACCATGCAGATCAATGACTAATGGATAAATAGCTTGACCGTAGTAATGACGTCATCAGATTGGAATGTGGGTAGTGCAAATGGTATTCCCCAGTGACTAATACTCAGAATGAGGCAAGAAAAAACATGGCGTCGTCTATTTATGTAATTATGAAAAGTGAACAACAAAGGATTATTTTGTACTTTAAATCATTTTATTAGCGCAAACAAACCATGAATTAAATGTACACAGATTATTTTGGAGTTTATTAAGTTTTTATTACCTTAGACAAAGACTGGATTATTACTTAAAGACTATTACTGGACTGAATAGAGGTAAGAGTATGACATTTCTAACTTAGTTATTTATATTAGGCTCACAGCTAAAAGTGCAATATCGTCCTGTCGGTATTGACGATATTTAAGATGTTTCGAAATTATGACGATTTCGGTATCGGTATTCGGCATATCGCGATATTGACGATAATATCGAAAAATCGCCCAACCCTAGTTATAGATATGTTTAAAGACGGTTCTCTCCATAACTTTACTAAGACAACTCAACAGTGATATTGGTCGATAATTTGAACATAAGCTCTTGTCTCCTTTCTTGAATATAGGAGTTAAAAATTGTCATTCTTTGCGTTAGTGTAGTCCACTTTAATTCTACATACATTTGTTTTGATGGTGTTCGAAAGGGGACTTCTAATATTATTCGAGCTGCACGCTTTTGTAATTTGTCATGTTTATTTAACAATGTAGGCGTGCCAGCGTAATAGATACGACAGCAGTAATCAATGTGTGAAAGGATGTATGCCTTGTAAAACAGGTTTCGCTCATCAACATTCACATTCAATAGTTCTTATTTTTCTTTAACATATAGATAAGTGAAGCTATTTTGCTGAACATTTTTCTAACGTGCTAGTCCCATGAAAGAGTGTCATTATTATGTACGCCTAAAAGTTTCGCCTCATTTACAATGACT
Source organism: Chaetoderma sp. LZ-2023a (assembly GCA_034401795.1). Taxonomy (NCBI): domain Eukaryota; kingdom Metazoa; phylum Mollusca; class Caudofoveata; order Chaetodermatida; family Chaetodermatidae; genus Chaetoderma; species Chaetoderma sp. LZ-2023a. Next base: position 32,482,623 of record CM067366.1, read on the forward strand.
AGTTCACCATTAGATATTGGTATCTGAATTTCCTCATGATGTATCTGCCCTTGTTTATGCTTAGTGCTTATCATTAAAAGTTTTGTTTTCTCCGTATATAACAACATTTTATTATTTTGACACCCATTTTCTATCACAGACATATCGCTAGTCAGTTGGCCTGTTATCTGTGGAAGGTTCTCAAAATTACAGTGCATCGTCGTATCATCGCAGTTATTCCCATATGAAGATCGTTTACATACATGATAAATAAGTGCGGCCCCAATACGGAACCTTGAGGTACGCCTACGGTTACCGACAGATGTCCGGAAATTTTTTCAGAAATTGACACATATTGTTTTCTATTTTCTAAATAAGATGAAACCCATTTTAACGCAAGCTTATCAAATTGATATAGGCCTAACTTTTCTAGTAAAATATCGTGATTATCTAAATCAAAAGCTTTCTTAAAATTTATCAATATAGCGCCGACATATTCACCATTATCTATCCAAATCTCCATTTTTCAACTAGCTTAAGCAGTGCAGTTTCGCATGAATGCTTCTGACGGAAACCTGACTAAGATTCAGTCAATAAATTGTATTTACTAAGAACTTTATACAAATGATTATGTATATGTCGTTCAATAATTTTGGAAAGAACAGGCAAAATCAATATTGGTCTATAGTTATTAACCTCTCCTGTGTTGTCTGATTTGTATAACGGTTTCACCGTAGCGCATTTCCACACTGTTGGGAACACGCCTGTATCAATACTTATATTTATAATACGTGTAATTGATGGCGCTATGACTGGTGCCGATAATTTTAAGAAATGTGCATTCAATCCGTCATGGCCCGCGGATTTATTTGTTTTTAACCGACTAAGTTCCTCGTAAACGCTATTAACAGTTATTCTCGGTATCGTAAATTCAATTTTGCTCGGGATTTTGTTTCTAACATGCGTTTTAATGTCATCTGAAATTATGTGAGATTGCGTCTTTATGGAATTTGCGAAATCTGCCGCGATTGTAGTGAAATACTGATTAAACATTTCGCATTGTTTTTCGACGTCTTTAATTTCATTACCGACACTATCAAGCAAAGTCAATGGCATTTTGTTAGGTTTCGGATTAATACGTTTCAACTCTTTATATTTAATCATATCTTTAGCATTCTTATAATAATCCCTGTCCTTTATGGCCTTCGAAATTTCATCTGTTATCCATCCTGGCTGAGAGAATCGCTTTACTCTACGCTCAACAATAGGGGCGTGTTTATTTAGAATGCCTATAAATGCGTCCTGCCATATCTGCAGCGCTTCATCTGGGTCATTTACCAAATCAATTATCTCCCAGTTGCAATCGGAAAGATTCTGAAGAAATTTCTGATTGTCAAACCTTTTTCTGCATCTATACTTTATAGTGTGATGACTGTGATTTTTGTCTGGTGTTTTGTCGCGCACCAAAAAAGGGATAGTGATCACGTGATCCTAAATCTCCTACGCTTGCTGACGTAAATTTGTTTTTCTCTGTAACGTATAGATGGTCTATTAGGGTAGCTGGTTTGTCCGTAATTCTGGTTGCGCTATTGACTAATTGTTCAAGATGAAATAACTCCATTACTGATAGCCATTTTTGCGTGACTGCTTTTAGAAAATCAAAATTAAAGTCGCCGATGAGAATCATATCCGTCTTATCTGAGTACGCATATGATCATGTCGATAGTCACTTACAGGACTGGCGGTATGATCAGCGAACGAAAAGAAGAAGAAGAATCTGAGTATGCAGGTTCAACTAGGGCTTCACAATCGTCGATCCAGCTAACGGGAGAATTTGGAGGTCTATAAACGCAACATAATACAAATGATTTCGATTCAAAGGGCGTAACCTCGATCCATAATGCATCTGTATTCGGTGATTCAAAGTCAAGTCTCCTACGATGTGACTGATTTTCGGCTATGTATATTACAATCCCACCTCCTGCATTGTTCGGTCTATCTTTCCTCTCAACATGATAACCGTGAATATCTATTAAATTGTCGGCGACGACGCCGCTTATATACGTTTCTGTTATACCAAATATTTCAATTTCTTGTGTAGTTTTCTCCATAATTATTTTTAATCGGCTTAATTTAGGCATTAAGTGTTCAATATTCCAATGTCCAATGCGTATACCTTTTTCCTTTAAGTTAAATGATGGGAAATCAAGGTGTTTTACTAGTTTTATACACTTCTTGCTACATACCCATCGGTCCACATCAGAGAGGACGTTATTACTGGAATGTGTGTGTGAAAAATTATTATTGCTTGTTCCACAATACCGTATAATATTATTATTATTATTATTATTATTATTATTATTATTATTATTATTATTATTATTATTATTATTATTATTATTATTATTATTATTATTATTATCATCATCACCTGACGATCCTATAATCAAAGTTTCCTTAGTAGGATCCGCAGTATAGTGGTTAATCGGCTTCTTCGCGTTGGTGACTATGGAGATGACTTCTGTTCTTTCTGATGATGAACTCGCACTTCCCGTTTATTATTACACTGTGTCACGACTTCTTTAACCGTGGTTTGCCTACGCGCGTCATTTTCAGTCATATTCACACATGGAATCGCCTGTCGTTCACATGGGACTGCTTTCTCTGACTTCTCTGCATATTTTCGCGTTTTACTGAAAGGCTGTTCATCTTTCTCATGGCCCTTTAGTACATTAGTTCCTTGTGTTGCAATACCATCACAGTCACTGTTGTTTAAAGTACGTCATTCTGTTCCTACACACATATCCCGTGTTGTTTTTTCATATTCGGTCGATACCGCTAGTTTGTCTTCCAAACTCTGATTTTCCGTGGTTAGTTCGTGAATTCGTTCCTCCTTTTCGAGGAGCAGTTTGTTTAACTGCATCACCTGGGCAGCGAGTTCATTGTTCACCAGAGTCATGTTATACTTGCTGGCGCACGTCATTCCCTGTGTACTAGTTACATCTGGCGTGAAGAGTTCGGGTGTATTCTGCACTAAGACTGATAGTTCACCACCCGCTATGCCTACATCATCAACAACACACACACATCATCCGCAACAACTCCTACAGTTTTCACTTCAGAGGATACATCTACCGCATCTACTTTGTTCACATTTTCGGCTACATCTACCATGTTAACGCGTGGGTCCTCAACATCACTTACATCATCGGCTACCTCTGCAGCTCCATCAACTCTATCACTGTCTGAATAAATAATATTGGCTAACGGCATAAAATCCTTCAGGATCCAATCGTGGCAATCTGATCCTTGTACATGGATTACAAAAGTTTTTGCATATAATGTGACTGTTACATTGCACGCATTACCGCCTGTAATATGTTTATTTACGCGGAAAATTAATCCATTATTCCCTTTCTTTGTACCCTCACCATATATTTGCTCACATTTATTAATCCATTTATAAATCGCGGGTACAGTTTTCAATGTTCCAGTTATAGAGTAAGTGTTATATTTAATTGTACAGTTTTCATTGTCGTCACATTTGGTGGTTTGAAAATCTATACTGGTGTTATTTCCCCTTAATTCTACATTTTCTGTCAATAAAGATAAACACAATGGTTCGGAATCCGCCATTTTCTTTCGTACATTAACACTCCTGGTCACCCAGGCATTACATATTCGGCCTAGCGAAGCATTGTTAAAAGATTAACTGGCGCAGCCATGTCTGGCGTTAAAACAACACGCGCCAGAAAATGCGCAACAATCACTAATGCATTGATTATTGCTTAGCTAAAATTGACGAAAATTCGAAATTTACTACATTATATCTACTTATATCTCACAAAATAAAAAAAATGTATTCGAAACAATTACACATTTATAATCACAGTACAGTTAGAAATACGCTGATACAAACATTATTTTCTAACTCGCACTAGAAACACTTGAAATAGGCTAACATGTGCGGAGCTAAAATTTGGCGAACTGACACGCAATCAATCCAATAACATAGTCTACTAGTAGTAGTAGTAGTAGTAGTAACAACAGCAGCAGCGGCGGCAGCGGTAGTAGTAGTAGCAGTAGTAGTAGTAGTAGTAGTAGTAGTAGTAGTAGTAGTAGTAGTAGTAGTCGTAGTAGTAGTAGTAGCAGTAGCAGTAGCAGTAGCAGTAGTAGTAGTAGTAGCGGTAGCGGTAGCGGTAGCGGTAGCGGTAGCGGTAGAGGTAGCGGTAGCGGTAGCGGTAGCGGTAGCGGTAGCGGTAGCGGTAGCGGTAGCGGTAGCGGTAGTAGCGCAGGCCTTTGGATTATGGTCAATCCATCCCTCTACCCAGGGCCGTATTTAAGGGGGTGGGGTGGGTGGGGGCAAGCGGGGCTAAAGCCCCGGGGTCCCCACAAGCAAGGGGCCCCCACAATTTAAAAATGAGAACAAAAAATTATGCGCTTTTTTGGAAGTTATAGGACATTTAAAGCAAACTTTAAACAATTCTTGTTTGGTGTTTGGTAACGATGTTAATTACGAAAATGTGCAAAATAAAATAATTTTACAACGAAAGAAAGCGCCATAATTCACCTTAAAAGTAGACTCTCTGGCCGTCTCAGAGCACCTAGATGTAAACAATGTTCGGGGGAGGGGGAGGACCCCCAGACCCCCCCCCCCCCACCCCCGCGCATTCTTGGCCCCAGGGCACCCATATATCTAAATACGGCCCTGCCTCTACCACATATTACACCTACTGTATATAATATAGTAGGTGGGATATGTGGTAGAGGGATGGATGGACGAAAATTCAAAGGCCTGTGGTAGTAGCTGTAGCCCAATTGATTGAATAAAATCACTACTTTCGGATACGCATACGTACAAATGGAATAACCAATTCGGATACGTATACGCATACACGTTAATGGCCTCCTAGCTTTACCTGTCAGAAGTAGTATGCGCAATGCATTCTTGAATGGTATTTTCCCCAAAACCCGCTAATGTGGCAAAGTGACTCTATTTTGTGATTGCTCGAAGACATTATGAACACATTTTCACCCTAAGGGAGATAACTTTAAAGTAATTTAACTTAGAATATATATAATTGTGCCAGAAACAAATACGGACATGGAATGTATCAGAGCTCTTGAGCTGGCAACATTTCTGGTAAATATCGTATGATTTTTTTACAAAGGCCTGGGCTTAGTCAACTACCAATTTTCTTTTCAAAACCGAAATTTGTGATAATACATATTAACGGCGTACCATGGCAACAATAAGAGCCATCGTCTAAAGTATCTTCTGTTCGATTTTCAATGTAATTGATTCCAACACAAAATAGGCCTTTCAGCCTAAAAAGTGTAAAAGTTACGTTATTTACGTACAATATTTGCAAGTCCATTTTGACAAATGGATAATAATATAAAAAGTTGTCCAGGCAGCATAACTGTATTATATATTGGAAAAAGTAGCAAATTTTCCGGAGCACAATGTTTCTGGCCCCTAATGTAGGCACGCGGTGATGTGTAACGGTGCGGTGTGGAATGAGGGTGGGGTTGGAGGAGGGATGTGAACTTTATTGGGCGAAGATATACTTTATTGCTTTTTTATGCCATTACGGCTAATCAGCACAGAACAGTTTACAGTTATGAAACGAACATATTAAAAAACCAAAAAAAACCAACAAACAATCCCAACAATATAGCAAAATACAGACAGTGGGGGTGGTGTTGGGGAGGGAGGCAGAGTCTGTGAAATCTAAGCAAGAACGAAAATTTGGCAAAAATGTAAACCAAATATATATTAAAGTGAGATGAAAGTCAAAAGTAATGCTAACAGATCAAGAAGAAATACATTAAGTGAAATCAAATAAATAAAAAGATCAAGAAACGGGAATAACTGAACTGAAAATCTAGTGTAGTGTAGTGGCGTGCGTGCGTGCGTGCGTGCGTGCGTGCGTGCGTGCGTGCGTGCGTGCGTGCGTGCGTGCGTGCGTGCGTGCGTGCGTGCGTGCGTGCGTGCGTGCGTGCGTGCGTGCGTGCGTGCGTGCGTGCGTGCGTGCGTGCGTGCGTGCGTGCGTGCGTGCGTCCAGGTCCGCTTTAGCTAAAATTCTAACACGTTTGCGATTCTATATGGTTTGAATATTCGTGTATTGGAAAAGGAATCTTATTTAATAAACACTACCTATTCTGAAGTATTGCTAGATTGTTCAATGAATAAATATACCTGTTCAAAGACATTTGGTGGTGATTTCGCAGTCAGTTCCTACAATCGACTCTAACTCATAGCTATACTGTTTATTGAATGGAGATTAGCTCACAAAAGTAATCCGACTATTGGCATCACTCTTTCCTTTCTGAGTTTGTATCAAATTTGAACATCCACTGAATCTAACCGTCACTGACAGCACAGTTTACTGGATTGGCACTCGCCCAAGAACGGCCCCATGCAGCCCGGAATTGGTCCGGTACCAGCCCAGTAAACTGCAGAATCTGAGTTTCCTCTTTGAAAACATCATGCGTCCAACATCCGACTCCAAATACATTTCAACATATGCTCAGAACGTTGCAGAGTATTTGTTTAAATTTGTTATGCAGTCGTCCTATGGATCTTTCTTGTTCATTCACTTGCCATATAAACGAAGCCATTGACTATTTGCATATTTATCAAAAAGACGGCTACTTACTTAATCATCTTTATTCCCGTATTATGGTTACGGATCCTCACACATATGCTTTCCCTCAGGATTTCGTTATAGTACATTTTTGGAAACTCTTTTCTGCATGTAGTGTAAAGATCTGGTCGGCGCATGATTTACCAGTGCGGGATCGAGCATATATCTTCCTGAGCATGGAGGCGTCGGCCATTCTGATCCGCTCAAAAAGTCAGTTCAAGTCAGTCTTGTGAATGTCGTGTTTGTTTAGGATAGAACTTGAATTCACCCGTCAGCATTGTCAATGGAGGAATCCAGTTTTAGCTCTGTCCCGTCCATCTTTATGTACGCTCCATCCTCGCATCATATGCGGTCGGATCGATTGATCCCTGCTTTCTTTGAATCCCACTTTCTTGAAAACTATACAGGTAAGCAGTGGAGTATTTTGAAACTAATTTGTAAATTAGTCTCACAATAATCAACAGACTGTTTATTAAATTGTAAAGACCTACAATGCGTACAACGATGCTTAGTCCGTCATCACGTAAGCGTTCGTGACGAACTTATCTGCGTCATTCATGACGTAATTGATTATGACGTCACACAGGTCATTATAACGTCATATGATAGATGGATAAATTGCAAAAAATCCATTTGTAGAATTCAGCTTTTCGCCATCGACATTGCCAGGGTTAGATGGTCTTCTAAAAGTGCACCATTCGGTACATAATGGTTGTTGTGCCTGGTGATGACGATGCTGAGGTGGATTGTGACGCCACTTTCCGACTCGGGCTATTTATAAACCATGAAGATCAATTCACAATTCAAAGATACTATTATCAGATGGCTTCTATTATTGAGTGCATTCCCATAAATCCTCAAGGTCGGTTCTCACGTTGTGGCAAATATTACCTTCATTATGGTTATGCCGGTAATTTCCACTTCACTATGGCTATTCTTCATACCAACGTCGGTGCTTGTGATGGTCTAGCATTAGCGAGTGTGTCTACCTGATGATTGCCCTTACACGCTCAATGGCTTACGAATAACGTCACATATCTCTATAATAATGCGATTTATTTCTAGCTATGTACAGCCTATTTCTAACTAGGCTTCGCCCACCTTTTGAGCGTGTTTGAATACATATTAACACATTTAGTTAGTAGTACGGGTAATTTGATGGATATTTCTAAAACTAATGTGACTGTGCGCTATCAGTAAAGCTCCCTGTCCGATTTCCTTCAAAATATTCAATAAAATATGTAATGACTTGTAAATTCACCACCAGATACATACAATTCAGACTGCTACTTTATGATTTGTACTCATTTCACAACGTGCCTATGCCGTTTGATTGCGACGTCAGCTAACAGCTGGCCTATTTAGTTTTACAACTTTAAGGGGTGGGATGACCCGTGTTATCCGTGGATGACATAGAACTGGAGTTCTATAAGCGCCGGTGCTGCTTCTCTAGTAAATACTCATTGGATCTCACACTATTCACCTTTCCAGAGTACCCACCGACCATATGACATCATAATTAACCGCGTGATGTGTACAATGACATCATAATGAATGACGTCGATAAGTACGTCACGAACGCATATTTGAAGACGGTCTATGCGTTGTTGTACAAATTGTTTGCTTTTACTATTTAATAAATATTTTGTTGAATATTTTGAAACTAATTTGACGGGGCGCTGTTGCTGCCATAGGCAGCAACAGCACCCAGTCAAATTATTTAGAAAATACTCAACAGCTTCCCTGTATAGTTTTCAGGAAATTGATAGCTAGGGCATTTGCGGATCGATCAATCCCAACACAGCGCGGGGTGAGTGGAGCTTAGCTAGTGATAGCGCGGCATAGCTACACATGGAACGGTCCATTGCCACTCACTAATACGACTTTATCTTAGTAATTCTATTTCTAGCATCGCACGTCCAATTTCTAACTGCGCTACCCTTGTTAGAATAGATATTAACACACCGAAAGACGAATTTCTAGAAACATAATTGCAAGTTAGAAATAAGTAGTAAAGTGGGTGTGTTCACTATTGTTCTTCACCGCAGCTGGTCTTCGAGAACAAAAGGATTTTTTTTAGAGAACAATGGCGAACATACGCACACAAAGGAAATGCATTTCGAGAACAATGGCGAACAGCGACCCCCGTTTTAGAGATTTTGGAGAAAAATGGCTAACATATTCGCACGAATCAATATTGCTGTTAAAACCCGGTAGTATGTCGCGAAAATGTTAACCCTTAAAAGTTGTGTATTTTACGTTTTAACATAGCGGCGGCGTGCCTCCCCCCCCCCCCCTCCGTGGTACCGTGGTATATAAGGTAAAAATAATAGAGTTTAAGAGGTGTTCTGATAATAGGAGGTCATAGGAGGAGTAGGGTGTATGAAGTTGAGGAGGGGTGAGGTATTGATGTATATTTTGAAAATAATTTGACTGTTTCGATGCTAACGTTAATTTATTGGTAAACTATTATGTTGAATATTTTGAAAACGTTTTGACTGTTGGCTTAACCGACATTATGCGCAAATTGTTTTTTAAATACTTAATATTGCATTTGCAATAATGTTAGTCGTTTTAGATTTTGTTGTTGCACGATGATTAAAATGTAGTTATTATGTCTCTGAGGGCTCCATGTGTTTTTAAAATTGTATGTCAAGCATACGTATGATGATTATTTGTTGCGTATGGTTTTAATTTATCCATTCGTCGTGAATAGCTGTGAGATCAATCTTTAATCGAGATACAAACATATCATGTGTTAAGGAATAATGTAAGAATGTACCTCCCATCTCGTTCTAAGCACAAGCTATAACAATGTCCTCGCTGAGGGTTTTTAAAAAATCGATAATAACGCATGTACCCACCCACCTGCTATTGTTGTTTACCGACGCGTAAAGATTCAACAATTAAGAGCAACATTACCAGCATAGTAGCATAATCATAGATGGATGTTTACTACAAATATAAATATATCCTTTTGGCTACAGAGCAGTCATACGTTATAACCATGTTTTTACTATAAAATTCAGTCCTGCCCTAGGCGACCACATCATGTTGCACCATTACATGGACGCTAGAGACTTTATTAACCGTTAACCCTCGAAATTTCTTCATATTCATATTTGTAGTACAAGAGAAGACTATTTTTGAAAATGTATCATTGGAATGACTGGCATTGCAGGCTATCCATTTGTCTAGACATTGTGCCAGCAAACACCCCTCACCAACCAACACCAGCATCATTATCACCAACACCCACCACCACCACCACAACCACCACCACCACAACCACCACCACCACCATCACCACCACCACCACCACCACCACCACCACCCCCATCATCATCATCAGCAACACCCACCACCAACACCACCACCACCACCACCACAACCCCCATCAACTTGCAGCCCTAGAGAAGACTATTTAAAAATATTTATCATCGGAATGACTGACTCTGACAGCTATCCATTTGTCTAGACATTGTGGTCGGAATGTGTGAGAGCGCGGTGTCTGAAAAATGGCATATAGGTTGGAGAGGGTATGTCAATGAGGGTTTAATAAAGGTCTCGCTCCTATGCACACATGCTAATATGCGATACTGCTAGTTATATCTTGTGCCCTTGTGCGTGCCGCGGTGTGCGCCGTTGTGCGCATGCGTGTGCCAGAAGACTATTTTTGAAAATTTATCATTGGAATGACTGGCTCTGCTGGATATCCATTTGTCTAGACATTGCGACAGCAAACACCACCCACCAACCAACCAACACCGCCACCACACCACCACCAACATCAACACCATCAACCACCACCTTCACCACCACCAACGCCACTAACACCACCACCACCACTACCACCAACCATGTTGCGGATTGCGACCACTTGTTGTCGATTGTGGCAGCATGTTGCAGATTGCGGTCGCATGTTGCGGATTTGCTGGCGCATGCAGCGGAGTTGCGGGCACATATTGCGGGTTTTCGGGGTGCATGTTGCAGATTTGCGGGTGCATGTTGCGGATGGCAACAAGTGCATGTAAATGCCTGAACACACCAACACGCCAAAATGCATGCGTACATGTGCTGCCGCATGCGGGCCACATGTTGCGAAATTGTGGGCACATGTTGCAGATTTGTGGGCGCATGTTGTGGATTTGTGGGCACATGTTGCGGATGGCAACAAGTGTATGTATATGCCTGAACACGCATACACAATAAAATGCATGCGTACATGTGCATCCGCATGCGGGCCACATATTGCAGATTTGTGGGCGCATGTTGCAGACTGCGGGTGCATATTGCGGAGTTGCGTGCACATGTTGTGGATTTGTGGCCGCATGCTGCGGAGTTGCAACAAGTGTATGTAGATGCCTGAACACACCTAAATGCCAAAACGCATGCGAGCATGTGATGCCGCATGCGGGCCACATGTTGTGGATTTGCGGGCATATGTTGCGGATTTGCGGGTGCATGTTGCGGATTTGCGGGTGCATGTTGCAAATTTGCAGGCGCATGTTGCAGATTTGCAGGCGCATGTTGCGGATTTGTGGCCGCAATACATATAATCCTATAAATGGTACAAATTCAATCCCTTTTCTCATTCCAGTTTAAACATCGCAAAGTGGTTGGATGTGTAACTGCAGCGTAGTTAGGTAGTCAGATTTCTTTGAAGAGCCTTGTAACTTGAATACTTGCTATATTTATCCTATAATCAATATGCTGAAACATAAATGTTTTGAATGTTGTTCAACTTTTAATAGGTCAAATGACCTGAAGCGGCATAAGATCTGATTCCATAATGATGAAGGTAGAAAAAATCTAACAGTGAAGATGAAGAAATGACAGATATGAAGAGTGAAAATGATCAGCGAGCGGAGTCAGAGAGTGAAGACAGTGATCGGGTTTAGAAGATGAGGATGGTGAAGTGAACACAGACCCAAATGGTGTAGGCAATGTGTCTATTTCTGTATGATGCTTTAGTTGCAAAGTGTAATATAATGTTCCAGTGGAGAAGATTACAGAACTCTACACTCATTAAAATAATTGGTCGGGAAATTAAAGATTTTATTGAGGAGGGGTACGCATATGAAGCAGTCTTCTCAGCTTTCGAAAAAGAGAGTTTCTGATCAAGAAGTACATAAGGAACCATCTAGATGCTGAGGATAATGATGATGATGATTTTGTTGCTGATAGATCTGATTCATAAAGAATCAGTCATCGATAAAATGGATCTCCAGAACATTGACTATTTGTTTATGCTACAGTAACTTTATGTTTTATCATATGTAATATTTTCTTCAATGTAAACATATGGATACAAATAAAACATTGGTTCTTTATGTGCGTGTTGAGTTAATGATTGTAGCTTCCCAGCCTGCCACCCCTTCTCCACCCCCCCCCCCACCCCCCCCCCCCCCGTCCCTCGATATACAAATCGGAGTGCTGCTGATGTTGGTGGTGGTGGCGGTGGGATAGGCAGTTGGTGAAAATAAGTGTTGTGGTGGATGATGGGTGGGGTTAATGCTTGCTGGTGGGTGTTGGTGTTTAGTGGGTGGTGGTGCCGGTAGTGATAGAGGGATGGTGATGGTGGTGGTGATGGTAGTAGATGGTTGGCGTCACAATGTCTAGACACTGGTTAGCCAACTATAGTATTTTTGTTGTCAGGGTCTCATTGACTGGGTACTCATAATGCATTCATACTGTGTGTACCCGGACATGGTACTCTTTCCTAGTTTTATTACCTTTAACTGGCTGACTTGCGAGGTGTTACAGACATTCCAGGGATCTACTTCCTAGCAAAATATTTTGGAAACGATTTGAGCAAAAGTTGATGCAGATAGTCAAATTATTTTCAAAAATATTCACTAAATATCTTGGAAACGATTTGATAGAAAGTTGTTGCTAACACCGCAGTCAAATTATGTTCAAAATATTCGTACAACGCGCATTGCCCGCCTTGTAAACAAGTATGCTATTATACCTCATCCATCGTGCCAGGCAGCACCGCGCTAGCATACCTCATCCCTCCTCCTCCTCACTCGTTCGACCTCAATTATGCGACCACCTCTACAGTCATTCCAGGGATGTTATTTTCTGACTTTTCAAACCTAAATCATGGCGCATTGGTAGTTTAAGCGATTAGTTTTGATACTAATTTGACAGAGGAAGCTACAATTCGCACTGGTGCCTTCATGCGCACAAACTCTTAAAAAGTGCTGTTAAATGCGACAATTGGAAGCCACATAGGCACATAGGAAGCCACAATTCCGCTTAGTTTCAAAATACTTTTTTACTACAACCACGAAGGAGCGCATCGACCACCTAATTAATACGTTTAACGATACAAGGGTGCTCATCATTATTCGTCAACGATGACGATGGTGGACATTGTTCCCACCATTTTTTAAACAATTTTAAAAATTTAATAATTAAATGACTGTCGCTTTAAAGCCCGCTCCTTAAATACGAGATTATTATCTATATAATATTATATATACAACAACGCTTGGTTTACCTATATATCACTCGCATAGAGATGTACTTTGCTCTGGGGTTTAAAAAAAAGTAAATGACTTGTAGAAAGCCACTTAGTTTCATGTTTGAGGGTTTTAGATGAAGGTTAACGTGTTTGCATACAAATTGAAGGATTAAAATCGAATCATAGATGCATTATGCACAATAACGAGGTGGTCAGAGAAAACATATTTCCCTGGTACTTTTTAACACGCACAGATTTTATGCGCCTTAACCATTTAACAAACTGATCCATCGCGTCTAGTCCGTGAACATATTCAATATTTTCGCCTGCACGTATGCGTCATTATATGGAGGCCAGTACGCGACAGTTTTTGATAGGTCGATAGTCATCTCACGTGATATTCTTTATATATTTCTTTTGTAGTGGAGCGATGTAGTATAAAAGTAAATGTTAATGTACATTCGGCTAAAATGACCAGCAGTACAAACTTTGACGGATCAGACACTGGTTATGTGCGATATCGTTGGTGTTCCATTGACATCCGCGACACCATATGCCGACTATCGAAACACGAGAGGGTATGTAGGCATATGATCAAGAAAACAGAACCTAAAGAGATGGTGTACACCTGCAAGGAGTGCTATTGTCTATTACCAATCAAACAGTATACACATGGCTGTCCTGTTATCGGTGATACTCCGACTGATATACAAAAAGCAAACATGACGCAGTTTGTTACCAAACTGACAACCACGCCTGTGCGGATCTGCTAAGACTGAGACCTATCTCAAAACACGGCCCTTTTCAGGGCTCACAAATCATTCGAAAGATTGAAAACAATTGTTTTATCAGCTGATTATTTTGACAACAATTTGACGGAAAGCTGTTGCTGCTATTGGCAGCAAAAGCATTCAGTAACTTGTTATAGATTTATTTGTTTTTATTTGCACCATAGGAAATATAGAACTAGTATTGTACTACACTATGCTTACTCTGAGCTCACCTTGAAAGCCAGTAAAGGAATGACTAGCATTAGCGTTACGAGAATGTTTTTATACGAACAATTGCTCACCGGCGAAGACAATAGAGTCTGAAATAATGGCGCCAGAAAATATCTATCTAAAATAGCGGCTACTGTTCTAATTAGTTAAAGTGTCCATAAAGTAACAAATAGTCATACATTTAGCTAGGATATGTATCTTTTAAGAATAGATGAGAACTTTAAGTCGAAAACGGACCAAAAACGTTCAAAATGTGAAACAAGCATGAACATGAGCTTACTTATAGATTGTTGTATGCTCTCTCCAATAAGTGCAGACTCCACATGATCAGACACATATTTTAGCCACCATTTTGAATTTCATCATGGCTGCTTTCGAAACTTATTTATATAATACCCTACCTTCTAGGACACATATATAGATGAATAAGGTGACTCTTTATAGGGTGTACTATCCAAAGAATCGGATGTGATTATTTACGAATACATAGCTTATTACTTATATCAATATTCTATATGACTCGAGCAAAAAGCAGGATTTACAACGAAATTGTTATATTTTGAATTTCATTGGTGGGATCACATATTTCAATTGATCTGTGCACTCGTTGTGAATTAATACCACTCTATCTATATCATGAGTCACCACAAGTACAAAGTTCAGTGCATGAAAGGAAAGAACTAATGCAGCGACAAGTCAAGTTAGTTTCAAAATAATTAACATATTGGTTATTAAATAGCTAAGACAAACAATTCATACAACAACGCTTAGTCCGTCTTCAATTGTACGTTCGTAACGTAGTTATGACGCCATTATACATGTCATGTCGTTGATTATGACGTTATATGATGGAAGGATAGATTGGAAAGGTCCATTGTTTAGCCTGAATGCATGTTGACATTTACCAAGGTAATCAGCAGTACCTTTGATATCGTCAAAACCTATGATATTGTCACAGAAATGGTGGCAGTAACATGTAAAAACAGTAAATTTCGCGGATTTTAGAGGTTTTGCAAATGCATGTACATGGATCGATAGTTGAAAACTTGTAATCTTGCCGATACATAATGAATGCTGACCTGTTCATGTGACATATCGGCAGTTAGCGTGCCACATGATTCAGCTACATCGTTTTCAATTGAGAAGGTCTGTTTGTCTAACGTGAATGCCGCGTACAAACATGATCATGCTACTACTGCTGCTGCTGCACTGGATCTTTCCAGCCTTAGCTATGCCCCACCCATCACACTCTAAGCTCCACCCACACCATGTCCGCGTTAGGATAGATCGATCTCTGAACTCCCTGATTATAAATTTCCAGAAAACTATGCAGGTAAACAAATTTGACTGGGTGCCGTTGCTGCCTATGGCAACAACACTGCCCAGTCAAAGTAGTTTCAAAATATTCAACAGCATGTTTATTAAATAGCAAAGATATACAATTCGTACGTGTCGGACTATTAAGCGTTAAAGACGGAATATTTGGATTCACTCATGACGTCATGATTATGACGTCAGCATACACGTCACTTAGTTAATTATGACGTCATGTGACGTCAGATGATCAATGGATACACTTGGAAAGGTCCATTGATACTGCTACTGCAAATCATTTCTGTTACTGCTACTAATTCAGCTGCTATTGCTATTGCTACTGCTACTACTGCCGCTTCCGCTGCTGCTGCTATTGATATTGGCATTACTACTGGTGCTGCTATGGTTCTACCGCTGTCATTGCGATTACTATTACTATTGCGATTGATATATCTCCTAATAATGAGTGACTACATTCTGTAGTCAAAAGAATAATAATTTTTTCAGATGCGACCAGTTTTCCTCAAACGTGTTCCACTAGGTGGTGTCGGTTGTGAGTATATTACGCTTATTTGAGTTCCTTTAACATCACGCGATCTGAGAGATTAGCTCCAAATTTGATGTCTACAAAATCGACTTAACCGTGTTCAAAGACTATCTTAGATGCTCTAGCCATGAAGCGTAGTGTACTGGATGATTTGGCTGCAGTCTTATTTCAAAGAATTATTTCCGATGTCGAGAAGGATTTTTATCAGGGAACGTATACGACCGTGATGCCGGACCATGGCCGTAAAATGAGGGTAGGGGAGTTGGGTGGGTGTGGGGGTGTGGGTGGGCGGTGGTGGGGTGGAGGGGGAGAGGAAGAGGGTGGCGGTACTAAATTGCCGCATGGGGATTGCATTCCACATGATTACGTAGATATGGTGTCAAGTCAATGGAGGAATCCAGTTTTAGCTACGCCACGCCAATTTCTAACTAAGCTCCATACACGCTTTGCCCGTGTTGGGATCAATTGATCGCTACAATATCTGATTCTCAATTTTCGGAAAACTAGCCCAGTCAAATTTGTTTGAAAATATTCGAACGAATGGTTATTAACAGAAAGGAAATGGGAACTAAGATAACACTCTTGAATGACAGCTTTATATAATAATCAACCTATATCCACCAGTGAAAAACAAAAATAAAACAGAATACTTAGAAAATCATCTAAATACCATTTATGACATTCTGGCTGGAGCTAATTAGTGACGAAGTTGGACCCACGCGCTCTGGCGTATGCTGAGCGAATACATAATACCCTCTATAGCCGGTCATACACGCTTAGTTATATTCGCGCTAAGCTGATTAGGCACTGCGTCCTACAGGTAAATACTGTCTAGTTTTAAAACAATTTGACTCCAAGCGGTTGTTTCCAAAGACAGGGTCTACATTCAGTCCCCCGAATGTCAAAATATTCAGTAGGCATCATATTGCGAGCTTGGAGACCAGCAGTGTATTTTGAAATCATGTTGACCGAAACTTGTTGCTTCTCCCAGAAAAAGTGACTTTCAAATATAAGATTTTCAAAATCTAGTTTGTTGCTAGAATCATGTTGGCCATTGTTATCTTTACTGTATCATTAACCATAATCATATTTAATTTATTTTATTATATTGTATTTTATGTGAATGTCTGACTCCTGGGTCTTACAGACAACACATCCCAAGGGACATAGCTCCTCTTGCTGGGTGTTTTGAAGAGGACTTGACTGGGGGCTGTGGTTGGCTAAGCCACCAACAACTCTCGGTCGGGTGGCTTTTCTAAATATTCAGTGTGCAGCTTCTGTGTTAAATCCTGAGTCAAATTGGACCAGCACTCCTCAAGATATACACAGATCCAGAACTTGATCATATCTAAGAGCTCTAAAAACCCAGCCATGACAAACACACTAAGAAATAGACTCGAACACAGATTCACATAGCCGGTTTACTCTCTTTCCTCTAGGGAAAGAAGGTGATAGACAATAATAATAATAATAATAATAATAATAATAATAATAATAATAATAGTAGAAACAGGATGAACTCCAGCCCCCACCCCACCCCCATCATCCCCTAGCCCATTCCAATGAGTGAAATATGTTACCCACAGTATGAAGAACAATAAAAAACAAGTGAACCATGTTTGTCAAAGTTCTTGTCTTTTTCTCTTTTTTTTTCTCTTCTTTTTCTATGTCAAATCCTATATTATTTGTCTGTAGTTATGTATAATATATTGCCATAATGCCTTATGTCTACTTATGTCAAATCATGTGTAACTTGTTTGTTATTCTATGTCAGGGGTCCACAAGCTAATAGGCACAGCCTCCAGTGGACTCCCTGTTATCATATTGTAATTTGTAATATTTACCAAGAGAATAAATCAAATCAAATCAAATCAAATCAAAAGGATCAGTAGTGAATTGGCAGTAGCGAGTTAATCACCGCCGCCTATAGAGAATACTATTCCTGCCGCTTCAGATTTGCTTTGGTTATTTTCAGGTAGGACTATGCGGTATAACTGCACGCACGGTTGACGCACGGGGGAGTGATCAGTTCATTAATTGGCTACAAGTGAAGCGCTCCTAGATTTAGTAAATGCTTTTCGCAAATAATTCCGATTCATTTCAATTTTTACTGATTGTATTTCATTTAATATTGTATGAGATTACCAATAAACATTATTTATTATTTCCCTTTTCCGTTCCTTTAAGTAGTAAACACATACAATTCGTACACGTGCCGAACTAGTAAGCGTTTAAGACGGACTAAATCAAGTCATTCACGTTGTAATTGATTATGCCGTCATCCTCCACGTAACGTAGTTCATTATGCCGGCATATGGTGGATGGATAAACTGAAAAGTCCATCCTACGGAGAAAGAATAACAATAAAAAAACTGTTACACGTGTGCTTACTGATATGTTAGGATGCGCCTCTTCTAGCCGTTACAGACTTATCTTTGCCATTCGATTACCAAGACAATTTCTTATTTGACAGGTTTTCCGGAAAGGGGCGGAGAAGGATGAGACAGACGTAGAGGAATAGGAGACCATGGCCGGGGTTCATATAGATGACGCCAGGATAACGCAGGTTATTGGGTCGGTCCTGGACTATCAGCGAGATAATGCATGATCACCCATCATTAAGGTTCACAATTACATTGCCCCCAAGTTAAATATCCGTTGTAGGCGGGTTTCACGAACTATATTGTTATGATGTTCTATTGATACCAACTCCAGGAGTACGAGCAAAGAGGACGATCTGTCAAAACATCTCAAAACCGGCGTGGAAAAGGAAAATGCTATTCCAATTACGCCACATGAATGCAGCGCTGAAATAAGCCATCGACCGGGCATTGATTAGATAGTGGACTGGTGATGGGGGTATTCTCACCTCTCTTATATTATCCAATACATGCATCTCATACCCTCAACGCCTCTGTGTTTACGGAGAACATATTATTTCATCTACATAATCGGATTAGACTGATAGGGTCAGCGATCAAATTCCGCTAGCTCCTCGAGACGTATTCTAAAATAATATTTACCTAGCCATCAGCGAATGGAAAGTAACGCAGCTATCATTTTGCTTTTGGATCGTGCTGTATGTCAGGAATACCTTTGCTGCACCGATAAAGGTATATCTTGTTGTGTGTTTGCATATCCGAAGGGCAATCTACTAAACATTTGCTAATCCGAAGTGGTTCGCATGCCCCCCCCCCCCACCCACCCAACCCCATCCCTAGAAAGAGGATTGCCAGACTTTAGCCATGGTCCTTATAAAACCGGGAATAGGAAACCACAAGTCCGATTTGGCTAAAATTCTAACTTGGGTGTACGTTTATGTAGGTTGAATATTTGTGTATGGGAAAAGGAATAATATTTAATAAATATTACCTATTCCAAATTATTGTTAGATTGTTCACTGATTAAATATACATATTCAAAGACGGTGACATTTTTGTACAGTCGACTCTAACTCATCGCTATACTGTTTAATGGATGGAGTTGGAGATGGAGATGAACGCTGCGATGTTTTCCTGCCCTTGTTTAATCGAGAAAGTCGTCGAGGAAGGCCTATAACAATGAAGTCCTATTCCACCCAGCATCATCAACCTGTGCGAGTTACAATCGTGCTTTCTTGCTCAGGTTTACGAAGCTACGCTACGCCTCTGCCCTAATAATGTTGCATGACCAATACGGGATCAATACTGTCCGTTGTTGACCTGCCGTATGGGGCTGGAAGCAATAGAGATTCTTGGCCTTTGATCATATTTATTGATTCTTTTATTTTGATCTTAACAGCGTCCATTCCAATTGCTAGCATTCCTGCTTGATGTTGGTTATTGCTTTGCTTATATAACTATAAAACTGTGAGCAAATGCACTACTAACGAGTGTGTAGTTACTTATTCGGATGGATGCCACTTAATGGGAACGAAGAGCAGAGCGAGAGAGAGAGAGCGAGGGAGGGGGAGGGAGGGAGGGAGAGCGAGAGAGAGAGCTTGTTTTACCGTAATTCCGGGGACATTTTCACGTCTAGGCCCTAAACTCTGGGGACATGCTTGGAATGTGGAGACAATGCCCTGTCCCTACAATTACGGTAGCTCAAACGATCGGGATAAGCGTGAAACGTCCAAAAACGTATTTAGGATTTGTGTGCCCAGGATTCATGTTTTTAAATATTTTTACGTTTTTTCATTTCTCTCACCTTCTCTCACATTGAAATGTCGCCGGAAAATTATCTCACACTCTCATGCAAAAAAAATTATTGCACGAGGCATACAAACACGTGATATGATAAACACTCACGTGCACAGACTAGGCGGCGGTGTACTCTCCCATCCACATACTGCTGCTACTGCATGAACTGCCAATCAGAGAGTATGCCCCTGCAGTGTTTCTCACATTTGTGGGGACTCTCTCACTATGTCCCTGCTCTGTGCGAGGACCGTCCACATAGTGTCTTCTCACTCTTTTTAGTTAATGGTAATAATCGCTATCCCCGTTAGAAGTATTTTTTTATTTTGGCAACATAAAGAGAAACACGAAGGAAATGAAAATAAAAAAGGAGAGATAAAAGTGATGTCCCCACAGTTACGGAGAGAGAGAGAGAGGAGAGAGAGAAAGAAAGAGAGAGAGAGAGAGAGAGAGAGAGTGAGAGAGAGAGAGAGGGAGAGGGCGATGGAGAGATGGGAGATGGAGAGAGAGATGGAGAGGGAGAGAGGGAGGGACATGGAGACGGAGATGGAGAGGGAGATGGAGATGGAGAGGGGGGGGAGAGTGAGAGAGAGAGAGGGAGAGAAAGAGAGAGAGTGAGAGGGAGGGAGGAAGGGTGGGAGAGAGGGAGAGAGGGAAGGAGAGAGGGAGGGAGGGTGGGGAGGGAGGGAGGGAGGGTGTGGGGGAGGAGGGAGAGAGAGAGAGAGAGAGAGAGAGAGAGAGAGAGAGCTTGTTTTACCGTAATTCCTGGGACATTTTCACGTCTAGGCCCCCCACTCTGGGGATATGCTTGGACTGTCGGTACAATGCCATGTCCCCACAATTACGGTAGCTCAAACGATCGGGATAAGCGTGAAATGGAGGGAATGGAGATGGAGATGGAGAGAGAGAGAGAGAGAGAGAGAGAGAGAGAACGAGAGAGAGAGAGAGAGAGAGAGAGAGAGAGAGAGATGGAGATGGTGACAGAGAGAGAGAGCGAGGGAGAGTGAGATGGAGAGAGTGAGATGGAGCATGAGGTAGAGAGAGAGAGAGTGAGAGAGAGAGAGAGATGGAGAGAGAGAGAGAGCGAGGGAGAGAGAGAGAGCGAGGGAATGGGCAATGGAGAAATGGAGGATGGAGAGAAAGAGAGAGAGAGAGAGAGAGAGAGAGAGAGAGAGAGAGAGAGATGGAGATGGTGACATAGAGAGAGAGAGCGAGGGAGAGGGAGATGGAGAGAGTGAGATGGAGCATGAGGTAGAGAGAGAGAGAGAGAGAGAGAGAGAGGGAGAGAGAGATGAGAGAGAGAGAGCGAGGGAGAAAGAGAGAGAGAGAGAGAGAGAGCTAGCGAATGGGCAATGGAGAGATGGGGGATGGAGATGGAGAGAGATGGAGAGGGAAAGAGGGAGGGACATGGAGAGGGAGATGGAGAGGGAGATGAGATGGAGAGGGAGATGGAGATGGAGAGGGAATGGAGATGGAGATAAGAGGAGAGCGAGATAGAGAGAGAGAGAGAGAGAGAGAGAGAGAGAAATGGGGAGAGTGAGAGAGAGAGGGAGAGGAGATGGAGAGAGGGAGATAGAGCACGCGGTAGAGAGAGAGAGATGGAGAGAGAGGGAGAGAGAGCGCGAGAGAGAGATAGAGAGAGGGAGAGGCGATGAAGAGATGGGGGATGGAGAGAGAGATGGAGAGGGAGAGAGATGGAGAGGGAAAGAGGGAGGGACATGGAGAGGGAGATGGAGAGGAGATGGAGATGGAGTGGGGGGGGGGGTCGAGTGAGAGAGAGAGTGAGAGAGAGAGAGATAGATGGATACTGAGAGAGAGAGCTAGGAGTTGGAGATGGAGAGAGTGAGAGAGAGAGAGAGGGCCGGAGAGAGAGAAAGAGAGAGAGAGATGGAGAGAGACCGAGAGAGAGAGAGAGAGAGAGCGAGAGAGAGTGAGAGAGGAGGAGAGGGTAATGGAGAGTGAGAGAGAGAGAGAGAGGGGGGGGGGGGAGAGCGAGAGAGAAGAAAGAGAGAGAGAGGTGGAGAGCGAGAGAGAGATGGAGAGGGAGAGAGAGTTGGATAGGTAGAGAGAGATGGAGGGAGAGATGGGGATGGAGAGAGATGGAGAGGGAAAGAGAGAGGGACATGGAGAGGGAAGGGAGATGGAGAGAGAGGGAGTGAGAGTGAGCGAGAGAGAGAGAGAGAGAAAGATGGAGAGAGTGAGAGAGAGCGAGGGAGAGGGAGATGGAGAGAGTGCGAGGTAGAGAGAGAGAGAGAGAGAGAGAGAGAGAGAAGAGAGAGAGAGAGAGAGAGAGAGAGAGAGAGAGAGAGAGAGAGAGAGAGAGAGGGAGATGGAGAGAGAGAGGAAGAGGGAGAAAGCGAGAGAGAGAGAGTGGGAGAGAGAGTTAAAGAGAGAGAGAGAGAGAGAGAGAGAGAGAGAGAGAGAGAGAGAGAGAGAGATCGAGGGAGAGAGGGAGGGAGGGAGGGAGGGAGAGAGGGAGGGAGGGAGAGAGAGGGAGAGAGAGAGAGAGAGAGAGAGAGTTATGACGGAATCGATCCTCTGTCATATTACACACACACATGCACACACACACACACAGGCAAACACACCCTCGTCTGCTCTTATGTATGGCCTGATTGGTACTAGAAAAACTATTCTCTGTAGATTATGCTGTCAGTTAGCGAGTCGTAGTTATGGATGCAAGACACATGAATCATTCTGCGGCGTGATTTGTGTATGGAATCCGAGAGACCACTGCTGCAAATATAGCCATGGGCGGCAACCGCCGCAGTCAAATTCGTTGCAAAATATTCAACGGCTTATCCTTATTTACCTTGAAATTTAGATGCTTGGAATCGAGATGTCAAAAGGATCAAATCGATTCCTACTCACGTAAAATGTGGACAGGGCTTAACTAGAAAATGGGCGTAACATAGCTAGAAATGGAACCATCTATTAACGGATGAGCCAAGTATTCGTAATGCCCCGCCCATCTCTAACTACCCAACATCGTCGTGTCGTG
>CM067366.1:32506261-32621261 GCA_034401795.1 Chaetoderma sp. LZ-2023a
CGCATGACACGTGTGTTATACAGTTAACACTGATATTTTGGCCGGCTTGAACATCAAAAGTGTAGCGTTAAATACAATTTTAGCTTTTACTTAAGCATTATTTAAGCCGTTACCGAGCCAGTCATTCCAGTGGCAAATATTAAAAATTACCCTTCTCTTAGCCTGCACATAGAGATGCCTGAAGACCACTACATAGCTGATTGTAGTTGGTTTGACGTATAATGTTTGAAGCTTGAAGGATTAAGGAGCCACAAGAGTGGATACTCTCTGATGTTCAGATCGTATACGTTTTGTCACTAAATGAACGATAGCCAATACCCATTTAGAGATGTGAGTGGATATAGATGTGTGGAAAATAGCAGATTGCACCTACTGCATTTCCAGAGGTAAATATGGACCATCAGTTGGCTGTTAAATCTTTTTTTGGACATTTAATTTCATTTTTACTTCACTCAATTTTTTAGCCGTTCAGTTGTGAAACAGGACTGGATAAAAAACTGAATGAACAAAGAATTGAATGAAATAGCTAAAAATAGAACAGATCGCCATGTTTGCACCATATCCTGGGGGGAGGGAGGGAGGGAGGGAGAGAGAGAGAGAGAGAGAGAGAGAGAGAGAGAGTGCGCTGAGCTCTGGCAGACTGTTCTGTAACACTATCTGAGATGTACATATACACACCCACCCATACAAATTACACTTTAGATGAACTTAGCCGGCATTTACGGAACTTCGAACCACCACCAATGCCACCGCCTTCCCTACCATCACCACCGGCAACATACCCCTCACCACTCCACCACCATCCAACATCACCACCACACCACGACCACCACACCACCACCACCATCACCACCACCACCACCACCACCACCACCACCACCATCATCACTATCACCACCACCACCACCACCACCACCACCACCACCACCACCACCACCACCACCACCACCGCCGCCGCCACCACCACCGCCACCGCCACCGCCGCCGCCACCACACTACCACCACCAATACTATCAAATTAGACTATACAGATACGCTGTTGAATATTTTGAAACAATTTGACCTGTGCGCTGTCAATGGCAGCAACGTCGCCCAGTCAAATTAGTTTCAAAATAATCAACATGGATGGATGGAAGGAACTCGAAATTCATATTGCTCATTAAATCTTTCAAATACACTTGAATCCTACTAGTCTAAATTTTATAGACAATTATTTAATTGTTGGCAATTAAAAAATGTTCTTTCCTAAATTCGACTTCAAAAGACTTGGAAACAAAGTCAAACAACACCTTTTGAAATATAGTTCACTGTTCAAATGATTAATGACCGTTGTGTGATCCCTTTGATCAATCAACAGACTGATACTAGAACCTCGTTCAGAAAGGGATACCTTCTGAACAAACAGAATCGATCTCACTGGGTTAATATGCATGGCTTGATCTCTTTGATCAACCGCCACTCATTCATGAGAGTATTACTGGAAGCCCACTCAGAAACCTTAGAACTCAATCAACGTCAATGGATTTAGACAATAGTTTTTACACATCTGTGGCAGTCCAAATCTTTAATGTGAATAAAATTTAAAATTGTCAAAGTACAATTAAACACTAATCTAAGCCACATCCATATAAGGCCATCAATTCTAATAAATGGACAGATTTTTGGTGGACAGGCAGATTTGTTCTGTGGCCTGAAGCTGACACACCTTGTCGAAACCGGTCGCCCACTTCACGACGGTGCATAAGATTTTTGGTAATATACACAATTATCCTTTGATAGCTTATATTAATTATTTAAATATTAACATGCTTAAGCATAACCTTCTTTTTTTTCAGCGGTAGATTTTTGATACGCTTGTAGAATTTTTTAGGCTTGTAATTTGATTCACGATTCCATTAGGTCCCCTCAAATTTTTGGTATTCTTGTAGATTTTAGTGGCAGAAACATTGAATTATCTAACTAGTAACATTATGGCTGGAGTTAGCAAGAGTAGAAGACGGGATGACAGGAGGTCTAACGACAGTCGCCCGCCGTCTGCCCAGGCTGCACTAACCAAGTGTTAATACATGATTATACAATGCTTTCACCACCTGGGCATCTTGAATGCTCATGTACGTAGGGGCAGTTTGCCTCCTGGATTGAGCTGGATAGAGAGACAGAATTTCTTCTGTAAACCAGCGATGCCTAACGCCGAGGTCCGTAAGGACATCTTAGCAGCAAATTTGAAATGGGCCATATCTTTACTTCAGGTTAACATTAGTCACTATAATTTCCAGCTTGGTCGTCTTATGTCGCTCCTCATCGAAGCTCAGTCCAAACCAAATTTAGAATTAGGTAGAGTGAAGACCACAGCAATAAATTGGGCCCGAAATAACTATGGCAGGAAGTTTCATTATTGATCAATTGATCAGTTTTATGATTTCATCAGACCTTTTGATCCGCATTTTAGAACCTGCCATAGTACAACACCCCCTGTAGGGTCACCTGTGCCCTTACCAGGAACATCAACTGCAGGGCCCTATGTGGCGCTACCAGGCACACCGACTGCAAGGTCAGCCCTGACCGTACCAGTCATCCCACAATTAAATCGGAAACGGAATAGGTCACCCACTGAGAGTCCCCCGGTAGTTAAGCGTGTGAATAACCAGTGCTCACCAGTGTTCCCCCTGCAGTCTCCTGTGGTGGATCCGCTCCAGATTCCACTGCCAGAATAGTCACCGTCAGTGTCTGCTCATGTGGATCCTAGTCAGATCCCTCTTCCGGTCTCGCCATTGTCCCCAGTCGAGTGTCCTCCCCTTCCACAGAGAGCAGCTACTGACCGACCTGGTCAAAAGACCAGATCGTCGACGCCGAGGTCCAAGCCACCACAACCTAAGTTTACGCCCACAACTAAGCCCACACCTACGCCTAGGGATACACCCAAAGAGCATAGGTCTTTCTACAAGTTTCGGTTCGTGGTGGATAACAAGAATGAATGGCGCCTTCCTACTCTGAACAAGAAGATTCTGCTGATTGGGTCTTCAAATTTAGCTTGTACCAATCAGACACTTCATCCAGATATGCAGGTAGCAATCTATCCAGGTGCTAAGATAAACCACATTAGGAATATGGTTAGAAAATACAATGAGGTCTTCCAACCTCAGCGTATCATCCTTAACATCGGAATTAATGATAAGGACGAACTTCAGCATGACACCTCCCAAAGAATTGAGAATCTGTTTAGTACCATGCGTTCAAAATTTCCAAAGGCTAAAGTTCACTTTGCCAAACTACATTATTCGAAGCACCTGACTACAACCCAGAAACGAAACATACAATTCGTTAACAGCCGTGTAGAGGCCTTAAGGGCCAAGGTCCCTATCCTGCCCAGCCTCCCTGTGTCCGAATTTCAGGTGGTTGAGGACAACATCCACTGGACTGAGTGCACTGCAAATAGGATGTGTAATAGTTGGTTATCGCACCTTAATTTAAACTAACTATGGATCAGGGTACTAACCACCCAGAAATTGGCCTGGGTGGTAATATTGTTAACCTAACTGGTTCTACATTGTCTGAAGCAGAAAGATCTTTGCTAAATCTCGGTCTAACATATGTACCAACACCACGGCCCAAAGTCGACATAGATGCCCTTTTAGATAATGGCTTATGGGAAATTGAAGAATTTTCTCACCGTGTAAAATTAGCAAACTTTTTTCGAAATTCCAAGAAAAACAACTTTCTACCTTTTGTTGAAAAAACTGGCTGGTCACCTAACTCGAAGTTGGTTGACCCTGCGATCCCTGATAGTATAAAAGCTCTCAAGGAGTGTGTTGAAAATTTAGAATTTCCTAAAAATCATCAAAATTTGTCATATCAAGAACGTTTAGCCTTAACAGGTTTGCGTAAAAACAATGACATCGTTATAAAGCCTGCTGACAAGGGATCTGCTACTGTAGTAATGCGTAAGGATAATTATATTCATGAAGCGCATCGGCAACTCAGTAATCCGAAACACTACCGCAAATTAGACGAACCACTCTGGCAAAATAATTGTGATAAATGTAATGGAATCCTTCAAGAAATGGCTGACAACAAGGCCATAACGAAAAAGCAGTTTAAATACCTTACTGCTAAACGAGATTCAAATCCACGTACGTTTTACCTTTTGCCAAAAATTCATAAACCTATTGAGTCATGGTCCGACCCTATGATACCAACTGGTCGACCTATTATCTCTGATTGCGGCTCTGAATCTTATCGAATTAGTGAAATTATTGATTACCACCTACAACCAATTGCGAATAGACATTTCAGCTTTTTGAACAAAACTGAGGATTTCCTATCCGAGGTCTCCAAAATTTCTGTTCCTACAAACTCACTCTTGATAAGCCTAGACATCGATGCTATGTACACACACATTGACATCGAAAGGGGTTTGACATCTGTTCGCAGAGCATTTGATAAATATCCTGATAACAATAGGCCCACTAGCGAAATATTAGCTCTCCTGGAGCTGAGTTTAAAGGGCAATGATTTCGAATTCGCTGGCGAAATCTACCAACAAATCTGTGGATGCGCTATGGGTAAACGTTTTAGTCCTAGTTTTGCCAACATCTATGTAGCTGAGTGGGAAGAAGATGCGCTTAACAAATGTCCTAAGCAGCCCTTATTTTACCGCCGGTACCTCGATGATATTTTTTTGATCTGGAATCATTCGAGGGAAGAGTTTGATGAATTTTTCACTATTTTGAACAATCACGATCCTAACATCAAACTTAAAGCCAACATCGACCAGTCGTCCGTAGACTTTTTAGACGTTACTCTCTACAAAGGTGTAAATTATAACACGAGTGGGCTTCTTGATTACAAAGTATTCTTTAAGCCCACCGATTCCCATCAACTACTGCATAAGAAATCTTTCCATCCACCTCATACTTGTAAAGGTATTGTCTAATCACAGATTATCCGATTTCACCGAAATTCTAGTGATAGAAAGAATTTTGAATCTGCGTGTCCCACCTTATTTATAGCCCTCAAACCGAGGGGATATTCAACACGATTTTTGCGCAAAATAAAATCCGAAACTTTACATGATTTGGAAACTATTACTGATAAGGCTGCCGATCAAAAGCCTACCAAAATTCGTCACAATCGTCCGATTATAGGCGTAGGACAATCTCAGAAATGTGGAAAGAAACGGTGTAAATTAGACCTCTATCTACCTAATCAGAAAACATTTGTCAGTTATCAGAACAAAAGCAAATTCCAACTTCAGTCTAATTTAGATTGCGATTCTAAAAATGTTATCTATTTAATATCTTGCAAATTATGCCAAAAGCAGTATGTCGGTGAAACAAAATGCCCATTAAGATGGCGAGCAACTAGACACCTTTGCGATATTAGACATGACGAGGACACCAACGTAGCTCAACATTTCAATCTTCCTGGTCATTCTGTCGATAGACACTTTGAAATTATGCCTATTGAGCAACTGCCTCTTTCTGCTACGGCCGAAGAAACTGATAAACAAAGAAAACTTCGAGAATCATTTTGGATTAAGCAACTGAAAACAAAATGGCCGAGAGGCATAAACGTGGACCCTGGTCTTGCTGATCAACGTGAAATTATTCCATTCAGTTTAACATACAATCGAAAAAATGTTGAAATTTCTGAAATTTTGAAAGATGAATATCATAAATTGCAGTGTAAAATGAAAGAACCTCTCAATTTGCGTCCAGTGATAGCCTTTACGAAAAACTCCAATCTACGTGACATCTTGTTTAAATCGAAATTAACTCTTCAAAAACCTTCAGAATGAATGATATATATTATTATATTATTATATACTATCAATCAAACATAACACATCTCAGACAAAAAAATAAATAAAAAATATCTCCCAACCATGGGAGATCCTGCGCCAGTGCGTTTAATCATATAACCACCACCATCACCACCACCACAACCACCACCACCACCACCACCACCACTACACGCACCACCGGTAGGACAGCTCTCACCCCACCACGACGGCGACGACGACCACCACCACCACCACCACCACCACCACCAACAACAACAACAACACCAGAAGCAACAACAACAGCTACACCACCATTACCACCAACACACCCACACCACCACCACCACCACCACCACAACCACCACCACCACCACAACCAACACCACCACCATCAGGTCCACCACCACCACCACCACCACCACAACCACCACCACCACCATCACCCCTCCTATCACTGCTACCACCAACACTACCATCAGCACCACAACCACCATACCACATCTGCCACTCAAAACACTACCACGACCACAGAACATTCTCTAACCGCATACCTTATTCACTGTCACCACCCGAGCCATGATCCGCATAACCAATATATAAATCACATCAACTCACACCACTTGTGTTGTTGCCAGGCTCATCAAATTCCTAATTGATACCGTTATAAACAAATGTAAGTAATGTTCTCAGGTCCCTCATAACGCAGGCAGCCACGCCTCGCAGTCAACTTAGTTTTAAAATATTCAACAGCCTTTCCGTATGATTAATTACCTTGTATATGTGATTCAGCGCATTCATGGTTCGAAATATTTAAACCAGAACGCCTGCATTGTGCGAGGAGATTATTTGGAAATGAGAAGTGATATGACTGGACATGGATCCCGTCTAATTAATGGACCTTTCCTCTTTAGCTATACCACGCCTATTTCTGGCCAAACTCCACCTACGCTTCGCCGGTGTTGGGATTGATCGATCCTCAAACGTCCTGACTAGCAATTTCCATAAGCCTCTACATGTAATCTATTTAAGAGTTTGAGGGTGCAGTCAAATTAGTTTCAAAATAATCAATATAATGTTCATTAAATAGGACACACACTTCATACAACAACACTTAGTCCGTGTTCAATTATGCCTTCTTACCGTACTTATCTATAACATTCATGCCGTAATCAATTATGGTGTCATCCTGTCCGCCTCGTATTTGATTATGATACCATATGATTAATGGATAAACTGGAAATGTCCATTGTGTAGCCTAAATGCATGTTGGCATTTACCAAGGTAATCATCATTCCCTTTGACATGTATAAAACGGTAGATTTCGCGGATTTTCGACATTTTGCAAATACATGTACATGGATCAATATTTGGAAACATCATAAAGCACTTACTTCCCAGATGATAATAGTAATCTAGTTGCCAATACATAACGAGTGCTTACCTGTTCATATGACATATGGACAATTAACGTGTAAAATAATTCATCTAGATAATTTTTCTGTTGATAAGGTATGTTTGTCTAAATGGAATGCCTCATACACGCATAATCATAACACTGCTACTGCTGCTACAATTTATACTGCTACTGCTACCGCCGCCACTTCGGCTGTTGCTGCTACTGCTGCTGCCGCCGCCGCCGCCGCCGCCGCGGCTGCTGCTGGTCCTGCTGCTGTTGCCGTTACTGCTGCTATTTATATTAATATTTCTATGGTTCTACTGCTGTCATTACTAGGACTAGTGTCATTGATTTATATGTTAATGGTGTGTGACTACATTCTGTAATTGAAAGGAGGGGGATCTCTTCTTTCAGCTGCAAACCGTTTTCTTCAAACCTTCTCCACTAGGTCGTGTCAGTTGTGAGCATATTAAGCTTATTTGGGTTCCTTTAACATAAAGCGATCGGAGAGATTAGCTACAAAATCGATGTCTACACAATCGACTTAATTGTGTTCACACAATTCCCTAGATTCTCGAGCCATGACATGAAGTGTACTGGATGATTTGGCTGCAGTCTCATTTAAAACACGTATTCCAGACGTTGAGAACGATCGTCTCGGGAAACGTGCACGCTTGTGGCATGCAATGGGATACTGTATTGTCGCATGGGGATTGCATTCTACAAGATTATGTGGATATGGCAGGTTTCACATACTATATTGCTATGATGTTCTATTGACGTCAAACCCAGCCGTACGAGCAAAGAGGAGGATCTGTCAAACATCTAAATTACTGGCGTGGAAAAGGATGATGATATTCCAATTACATCCGACAATTGTAGCTTTGAATTAAAATAAGCCATCGACCAGGCACCCATTAGATAGTGGACTGGTGATGGGGTATTCTCACCTCTTTTGTATTCCCTGATGCATTCATCTCATTACCCACAGCGCACTTCTGTTTACAGAGAACATATTATTTCATCTATATAATCGGATTAGACTGATAGGGTCAGCGATCAAATTCCGCTAGTTCTTCGAAACGTATTCAAGAATAATATTTACCTAGCTGTTTGCGAGGAGAAAATAACACCCATATCATTTTGCTTTGAATCGGGAATAGGAAACCCGAGGTCCGATTCGGCTAAAACTCTAACACGTTTGTGACTTTTTAGTTTGCATATTTGTGTATTGGAAAAGAAATATTATTAAATAATATACTACCTATTCAGAATTATTATTAGTGCTCAATGATCAAATAAATACGCATGTTCAAATACGGGGACAACTTTTACAGTCAATTCTATCTCATTGCTATACCGTTTAATGGATTGAGATTAGCTCACAAAAGTTAATAGAAGTATTGGCAAAGGTCTTTCGTGTCTGAGCTCCTATCGCATCTTAACACCCACCGACTCTAACCGCCCCGGCCATCACGGGCTACTGGATTGGTACTGGCCCTCGACCTGAGCCAATACGGCCTCGAACTGGCCCAGTACCAGCCCAGTAACTTGCGGAACCCGAGTCTCCTCTTGTAAAACCTCATGCCTTCTTCAGCCAACTTAAAATACATTGTAAAATATTCTTGGCACATGGCACCTTATTTGATTAAATCTGCTATGCAGTCGTCCAATGGCTCTTTCTCGCCGAGACACGTGACATATAAAAGAATGAATTGGCTATTTACATATATTTCCAAATGAAAGCTACGTACTTAGTCATCTCGGTTTCCTCTTAAACAATGGCAGCAATTGCACCATAGCACGCCGGTTGAGTATCCGTGTCATGGTTGAAGGCTCTCAAATACGCGTTCCGTCGTGATTCATTACAGTAAATACTTGGAAATGCTTTGCTAGACTATATGTGGTGTACCGATCTGGTATGCGCATGATTTACCAGCGCGGAATCGTGATTGTATCTTCCTGAACACGGCGTCTTCGGCCATTCCACACCTCTTCGATAGTGAGGGTCGTGTTTGGTAAGGGCAGAAATTAGATTCTCCTCTAAGGCTGATAGCCACTTTGACATTCCGTCTTGGGAAGCTGGACAATGAAGCCGTTCTACTTTATCCATCCATCATATGCCGTCATAATCAACTACGTGATGCGCAGTATGCCATCATAATTATTGGCGTTATTATGACGTCATGAATGACGTATATAAGTACGTCACGGACGCATATTTGAAGACGGACTATGCGTTGTTGTACGAATTCTTTGGCTTTACAATTTAATAAATATGCTGTCGAATATTTTGAAACTAGTTTGACTTGGCGGTGTTGCTGCCATAGGCGGCAACAGCATCCAGTCGAATTAGTGTCAACATATTCAACATCTTAGCTGCATAGTTTTCTGGAAATTGATAGTCATGTAGTTCAGAGATCGATCGATCCCAATACAGGTGTGGTGTGGGTAGAGAGTAGATAGAGATGTGCGGGGCATAGCTAAAACTGAACCTGCCGACTGACTATTGGAAAGGTTCTTTTGGAACCTTTCCCCCATCCCACGATCCATTCATGTTTGCTATTGGCCAGCATCAACTGCAGAGTCTGCTGTCAAGACATATTGTAGATTTATTACTTGACCGAGGGTTATGCCCGTCTCGGTTTGTGTGTGTGTGTGTGTGTGTGTGTGCGTGTGCGTGCGTGCGTGCGTGCGTGCGTGCGTGCGTGCGTGCGTGCGTGCGTGCGTGTGTGGATGATTCAGTTTTAGCTATGGCAGCCCAATTTTAGATAAGCTCCACCCACGCTCCACCCAATCGATCCCTGCACTCTGTTAAATAGTGTAAGACTTATTTGACCTTGCGCTGGTGCTGCCTATGACAGCAACATCGTCCAGTCAAATTATTGTCAAGCTATGGAACATAATGTTTATTAAATAGTACACTCATACACTGCGTACAAAAACGCGTAGTCCGTCATCAATCACGCATTCGTGACGATCTTATCTACGTCATTCATGACGTAATTTATTATGGTGTCATAGTACACGTCACGTCGTTGATTACGAGATTTTATAATAATGGATAAATTATAGTCATCCATTGGTCGGCAATAGCATTCGTAGTCTTCTCCATTGGCAATACTTGGATTTAATTGTTTTCTAAATGTGTACCATTCGGTACATACTTGTTGTTGTGCTTGCTGCTGGCGATGTTGATGCGGATTCTGACTCAACTTTCCGACAAGGGCTATATATAAATCATGATGATCAATTCACAATTCAAAGATATTATTATCAGATGGCTTCTATCACTGAGTGCATTCCCATAAATCCTCAAGGTCAGTTCTCAAGTCGTGGCAAATATTAACTTCATTACGGTTATTCCAGTAATTTCCACTTCACTATGGCTATTCTCCATGTCAATGTCGGCGCTTGTGATGGCCTAGCATTAGCGAGTGTGTCTACCTGATGACTGTCATTGTACGCTCAAAGGCAAGAGAATAACGTCACAGACCTCTATAATGGACCGATCCATTTCTAGCTATGCACCGCCCATTTCTAACTAAGCTCCGCCCACTGGATACGCATGTTTGACTCGATTTTAACACTGAAAGCTGACTTCGCAGAATCTTAATTTCAAGTTAATAATACAGGTACGCTGATGGATATTTTGAAACTAATTTGCCTGGGATCTTTCAGCAAGAGCTCCCAGTCAAATTAGTTTCGAACCATTTAACAGTATGTATATTAATTTGTAAATTTATGAACTGCGTGTAATTCAGATTAGTCCAGTAAAACTACAAATTAACCTAGAACAAATTGTAACATAATTTATTTCTTTTCTGCGGCATTCATGGGACTGCCAGGTGTCACATATCAAAAGTCCTCCAAAATCCCTCGATGGGAAAGTGGGTAAATTCGCATATTTAGCTACCGCCATTATCCGAATAAGGACACTTCCCTTACCTGCTTCATTCCGCAAATAAACGAAGTAGAAATGTTGTCTAAGCTCTGAATTTCATGGTCACGGAAGACAGTAAGCAATTGGCAATATTGCCTTGAACCACTTGTACAAATTCTCCAAACCACAGATTAAATATGGTTGTATGCCGGGGTAATTTAAAAAAATTATATTTAAAGTAAGTTTAATTTTGTTTTTCCCTTTTAGAATTTTATCTAAAATAAATTGCATTTTAATAATCACTTTTATCTCACAATTTGAATAAATTTCTATACAATTCAATCAGAATATGGACATGGATTTTGATACATGCGTTATTTGTAACCAGAGCCTAGAAAATGGCTCACAAACTGTTAAGCTTCGAGTTAAAGGCTGTGACGGTATTAACAATGCTGGCAGAGCCCGTGAAAGCGATGTCATAGCTGAAGTAGGACAGAGGGTTCATGTAACATGTCGACGGGAGTTCATTGATCCCAAGCGGATTGCCCGTGACGCAGAGAAAATTGAACAATCTCCGCCACCCATGCGAACACTCCGTTCAGAAAGTCCAACATTCAATTTTAGTGAACATTGTTTGCTATGCGGATACCCTGCAAAAATTCAAGATGGAAAGAAACGTGGCTATGATATATATCCAGTAGGTACTCATGACTTTCAATGTAGTATCGCCGAGGCCTGTGAGCAGAGAAAAGCCGAATGGGACAAACCTGTAGCTGGGCGGCTTGCCTTCACGCCGGATTTATGCGTTGTCAATGCAGTATACCATCAAAGCTGCAGCGTAAATTTTCGAACCATGAAAAATATCCCTCAGCTGCACTCATCTTGCTCATCCCAAAAACATGGAAGGCCAGAAGACTTGGACAGAGTAAGAGCATTTAGTGCGACAATGGCATTTCTTGAAAATAATGATTATGAGCAGCTGACCCTGCACGACCTCGTTAATAAAATGCAAGAGTATCTCGATGATAAAGAGAATAAAGCATACAGTACAAAATACATGCAGGATAAAATAAAAGATAATTATGGCGATGAAATATTTATTAGCACTGTGAATGGTAAGCCAAACGTTGTTACCTTTCGTTCTAAAGCATCTACTATTTTGACTGACTTCTATAAGGAACAGAAGAGAAAGGATTCCAAATCAGAGAGCATGCTAATCATCCAGACAGCTGCCAAACTGCTTAGACACGATATTAAGTTAATTGATTCATGCACATCATCTGAAAGCTATCCATCAAGGGAGCAAATGAGCGACCCAGTAAAGGCATTGAATTATTTACCACAGACACTGCGGGAATTATTGCGGATTTTGTTGCTGGAAAAGACACAGAAATGAAACAGGCATCAGTTGGACAGGCTATTATGCAAGGAACTCGTCCTAGAGTTATTTTGACACCTTTGTAGTTCGGGCTGTCATGTGAGATGCACCATAAATTTGGATCTAGATTTATTGTTGACACCTTGTACAAGCACGGATTTGGATGTTCATACGCGGAGATACAGAGGTTTGAGCGCAGTGCATCACTTCATGGTGGAGATCTACCACAGCCATTATCAGGCGAGTTCATTCAGTTTGTTGCCGACAATGTGGATCACAATATTTGCACAATAGATGGGCATAATACATTTCATGTAATGGGAATCATTTCTTCTGTTACACCAGGAAACCTTTCGTGCAAACTTATTCCAAGGATAAATGTACCATCTGAAGATATCAAGCAGGTTGGCAAGATCTGTATCAGGAACTTTGAGTCTCAGCATACCAGGAACTTCCCATTGACCTTTAAGGAGTTAACCGCGATGGAACAAACAGACCCAACAGCTGACATTGACATCCTCTGGGATTTCTCTTTGTTTCTGCGTTCAAGGAGACAGTCATTGTCTGGCATGATGCAAACTGTTCACCAAGCAGTTTATCCAGGTAAATCGTCTGTTATTTTCCTTCCGATGATAGATCTAGAGCCAAGTAACATGACGTGCATCTTTTCCACTTTGACCTATGTTTGTGAACAGGCAAACCGATACCATGTTGCACCCGTGATTACATTTGATCAGCCCTTATTTTGGAAAGCTATGACTATCATAGAGATTGAGCCGAGCTGGAGTCCATTAAAGCAAATTATTCTAAGACTCGGAGGTCTTCATATGGAGATGAGCTTCCTTGGCTGCATTGCCCACTTAATGGCAGGAAGCGGTCTTGCGCCTATTCTAGAGGTAGTCTACGCTGAGAATGCTGGCAAACACATTCTTAGTGGAAAGGCAATTTCTCGAGCAGTTCGAGGACACCTCATGGTTTTTGCTTCTCTCAGTACAATCTTGATTGCAAATGTTTCAACCTACCACTACCTACAATTGCAGATGCTGAAGTTGACACAGTAGAATATTCCGCTGCAATGCATTCAAAACAATTGTTTGACAATGATGATAATGTTGCAGGACATGAAACGATTGAAAGTTCCCTAAATAAAAGTCTGGTTAAAGTTGGAGAGCTCTATGATGACATTATCAAAAATCCGTATGTAGCTACAAGATTGTCCTCGGAAAATGCATTACATGATGTCAAGGACAAACTAGACTCAGAGAAGGTGGTCATGAAAGATAAGAGGACTGCACGACTCTGGCTTTTGTATATAGAGTTGGTTGACATTCTGCGCAAATTCATTAAGGCAGAACGAACTGGTGATTGGAACATGCACCTTCAGACCGTTCGTGAGATGCTTCCATATTTTGCAGCTGCTGGGCATAATCTGTACGCCAAGTCTGCATATGTATATTTACAAAAGATGTTAGAAATACCTGAAAGTCATCCAGATATACACACCAGCGTCCTCAATGGTCATCATGTCATTCATCGAAGTGATAGGTATTGGGCAGGGTTATCTACTGATCTAGTTATTGAGCAGGTCCTTATGAGAAGTGTAAAGTCAAGTGGTGGTCTAACACGAGGTCGTGGAATGACAGAACTTCAGCGTCTTGTTTGGTTGTTGTCTATGCCCGCATGTGCAGATGTGTGTAATGCAATGCAAGAGCTCTCTGGGGTAAACTGTGATTCAAGTGAACAACACAAAGATTCCACACAATCTCGAATAAAGCGTGAGATGGATGATACTCACAAAATTCTCAAAATCCTTAGTGAACTGAATCCATTTGGACCAGACCCTTCTCTTAGAGGACTTGTTAGTGGATTGTCTGCACATGAATCAGTCAATGTTGACGATGCTAAAGATATTGGAGAATCAATTATTAATTCGATGTGTGGCCAATGTGTATCAAGCATTTCGTTCCAGAGAAAGAGACAAGCTATTACCTTAGCATCCAAAACATC
Source organism: Chaetoderma sp. LZ-2023a (assembly GCA_034401795.1). Classification (NCBI taxonomy): domain Eukaryota; kingdom Metazoa; phylum Mollusca; class Caudofoveata; order Chaetodermatida; family Chaetodermatidae; genus Chaetoderma; species Chaetoderma sp. LZ-2023a. The sequence goes on from CM067366.1 coordinate 32,520,708, forward strand.
TCTCAAGATTGATGATGAATGTGTACAAATTGTCCACATCTCCTATTTCAAAGACTCAGTTTAATTGCTACAAATGGATCAAAAGGGAATCCAGCATCTTATTTTGATTATGAGTTGTGCACTCATCCGCCCGCACTCTTTGATAATTCATCTCTTCCATGGGAAGCAAATAAGCCGCCACTTGCTGATGCATTGTGGAAATTAATTCAAAATGGAGATGCAGTCCTTCCAGATTCTGTCCACTATGTGCTTGATGGAGGAGCTCTATTACACCGTGTTCCATGGCAGCGTGGAGAGACATTTGCAAATGTTTGTCAAAGATATGTAAAATATTGCATAAGCAAATATGGAAAGGCTACAGTAGTTTTTGATGGTTATGACCAAGGCCCAGACATAAAAGATGTAACACATAAGAGGCGAACTCGTGGATCAGGCGCAACTGTTGTATTGACTCCGCAAACAGTTGTAACTCTGAGTAAGCCTGATTTTCTTAGTAACAAGCAGAACAAACATCGGTTCATATCAATCTTAAGTTCATCTCGCGAAGAGGCTGGATGCTTAACGATAAAGGCAAGCGGTGATGCTGATGTCTTAATTACGCAAACGGCTATCTTGGCTTCAAAGTCAACAAATACTGCTCTTGTTGGAGACGATACCGACCTACTGGTGTTGCTTCTATACCATACTGATATGAATGGCTGTCAGCTATTTTTCAGACCAGAGCCAAAGCAAAATGCAAAGAAACCCCGACTGTGGAATATCAAAATGGCAAAGGAAAAACCCGGGTTCTGTTTGTGCTCACAGCTGTTATTTATTCATGCTATCCTTGGCTGTGACTCAACATCTAGGCTTTATGGATTTGGAAAATCTGCATCCCTTAGCAAAATCCAGTGCTGCAAAGAACTCTCTCAAATTGCTGAAGTGTTTACAATGAGTAATGCGAATACAGATGACGTGATAAAAGCAGGTGAGAAGGCAATGCTTATTCTATACAATGGCACTTCAATGGATAGTCTAGTTGCTTTGCGGTACACGCGATTCAGGGAGAAGGTTGCAAAAAGTTCCAAGTATGTTGAAGCACGAGATTTACCACCAACACCCGCATCCGCAAAGTTTCACAGTCTTCGCGTGTACTACCAAATTCAAGTTTGGAGAGGAGATGCTGAAGATATGGATCCAACAGAATGGGGCTGGAAAGTTCTCAACCACCAAATGCTGCCTGTTAAGACTGACATGCTGGCAGCACCTGACGATTTACTGTATTCATTTAGATGCAGCTGCAAAACTGGCTGTGAATCAAAGAGATGCACCTGTGGAAAACATGGGCTCAGCTGCACATCCGCCTGCAAGGACTGTAAGGGTCTCAGTTGCTCGAATTCAATAACGCTCATTGAGGAAGATGACTTGGATAATTGATGCAAGATGAAATTAGTAGAAACCAGGTACCTATGCCATACTATTTCATCTTAGCTTTGCTTAGAAACACACAATACCGTGACATAATAAAATGTAATATGTATTGTATCAATATCAATGATGGTATTAGGTAAATTCATGCAAGTGGCATAGCACAATACATTTAATTTGTGGAGAATATGTCAATCGTATTCATTTATTACTAAAAAAGTCCAAATATACCCAGTCACACATATATTACATACCGGTTTTAAAGAAATAAAGAAAAATTGATTTTTCAGGTGAAATGGCCCAAATCTGGTAATAATTATGCAAATTTTACCCTTTCCCCTATTGGAATTTTGGAGGACTTTTGATATGTTGTACATGATGGCCCCCTATACACTGGGCGAGGTAAAAAAATTATGTTGCAATTTGTTCCGGGTTAAAATATTTTTGGCCTAGATTGACTGGACTAGATGGTTATTGTCGTACTTTCCCCGTTTCCCCTGATTCTGATCCTGCTCTTGATTAGCTATGGTGACACGTCAATAGGACATTCTTTCACCGCACAGTCATCAAGTAGCCAGTAAGTTAGATATGCCGTTTATCTCGTATTAATTATGTACATTTAGTATAGGCGCAAGGTCATTTTCCGGACATAGGCCATTTGATTGTGACGTCAGCTATCAGCTTATGTATATTGACTATAACATCGTATACATGAGTGACTGATCCGATCTCTCCATTGACCTACTACGAAACAAATGAATGACTGTGATAAAAAAAATCCATCCAATGCAATGGGGAATTCCGGTTTATCTATTAATTATATGACGTCACAATCAACCATGTGGCGTGTATGATGACGTCATAATCAATTACGTCATAAACGACGTGGCTATGTTCGGCACGAATGCATATTTCCTGACGGACTACGCGTTGTTGTATGAATGGACCATTCCGTTTTTAGCTATCACTAGCTAAGCTCCACCCACACCTCGCTCGTGTTGGGTGAGATCGACTACCACACTCCAAAAACTACACATGTTCGCTGTTGAATATTTTGAAACTAATTTGACTGGTTACTGTTGCTGTAAGGCAGCAACGGCACCCAGTCGAATTAGTTTCAACATATTCAACAGCATGTTTATTAAATAGCAATGAATTACAAAGTCATACACTTTATACAACCTGTCGCTCTGATGGTGGTCTATTGCGACGTAATGATTGTGACGTCATCATACACGCGCTGGGCTGATTATGACGTCATACGAGGCCAGATGATGGATGGATGCTCTGGAAAGGTGAATTGTATGACTTTACTATTTAATAAACATGTTGTTGAAAATATTGACACATGTAATAGACGTTGACATTTTACACTATGCCCCGCCCATTTCTAACAAAGTTCCGCCCATGTTTACCTGTGTCGGAATCGATTTATAAAGATAGGCCATACGTAAACATTTGTTTTCCCAGATAACTAAATTGCAAGGTAAATAGGCATGCAAGCTGTTGAGTATTTTGGAATATTTTGAAATTAATTTGACAGGGTCTGCTATGGCAAATTAGTTTCAAAATAATCAACAGGATACTTATAGAATTGTACATTTATCAAAGACATATGCAGCATACACTAGTGACTGACTTTTCGATTTTCATGACGAAACTATACGCCATGATGATTGAAATAACAGCTAAATAGTGACGTAATTTATTATGACGGTTGGTCCTTGAGTGACAGCTCGCATCTGTCCATTTACTGCTATAGATAGTTTAAAATGTAGACGGTATAAGATATATTTAGCGTTACCGATAGTTATTTCCAATACGTATTGAACAACATAGCGTCGTTATGTCTATTTTGTGTCTCGCTGAATGATAAGTTACCCCAATCAGAGTCATTGAACTGAACTCATCACGAATTCCGGTATGGTAATGAAATTTATTCATATAACTCTTTAATGTCAAAATATCTGCTTATTGAATGTCCATTTACGGGCCAAGAGGATACTATTTCTGTAAATTTACCACTGGAATGACTGGGTCGATAAACTAGCCAGTCATTCCAGTGGAAAATGTGCAAAAAATAATCTTCTCTTGACTTGCAAATTGACATTCCTTGAGACCACTGCGGAAGCGACATGTTTAGCTTCGCCGTCAACGGGGTAAGTTAATCCGCATGTGGCGTGTGTAATGAATGGTTCTAGTAAAGTTGTGTCAAATGTCAAATGCAAGCTTACATAGGCGTATCACCCCCGTTAGACATAACCGAGATTTGCAAAGGGAAACAGAATATAGGTTTGCTGAAGAATGAGTGATCTTTTCCGAGCTTCCATTTTAAAAACTGTTTTGATGTCGTAAGATTAAACACCAAAATCATCCATGATTTTATAAACTGTATGTTGGATATTTAAAAGCTAATTTAACTGGAAGCGTTGTTGCATGTGGCCGCAACCGATTCCTCTTTTAATGTAGTTTCAATATATTCAACATCTTACCAGTATAGATATATTGAAAGTTGGATTCTGGAGATTCAGTGTTCAACGTGTTAAATGGCAATGCTAAGCAACATGCCTGTTTCATGATTTCATGCTCTTTGATTTTTTTATTTTGTAAAATATTATATAATTAACAGTATGCCAACCCTTGATGTGTGTTGGATCGGGGGGAGGGTGGTGGTGGTGGTTTGTGGTGGAGGTGGGTAATCCGTCTATTGATTGGCTATTGTTGCCATTATTTTTTCTTGGCATAACCGGTGTGACTGATTGATTAATCGATCACATGATTCTAGCATCTCACCACCTCTCTCTCTCTCTCTCTCCCTTTCTCTCTCTCGCACTCCCCCCCCCCCCGCATCCCTCCTATCTCTCTTCTCTCACTCCCCATCTCTCTTCTCTCTCTCCCTCTCCCTCTCTCTCTCTCTCCCTCTCTCTCTCTCTCTCTCTCTCTCTCTCTCTCTCACTCACTCTCCCCCCCCCCCCTCTCTCTCTCATCAACCTCATCTCGGCAATATATATTAATATATTAAATTATTAACTGGATGCCTGCTGGATTTCTGCACACTACATGGGGTTTAACTTGGATATTTTGAAAACGATTTGACTGAAAATTGTTGTTGGCTCTGCCACCACCAACTTTCGGTCATATTGTTTTTTAAAATGTTCAGCAGGTTTAGAGTTATTGCCCATTGAATTTATCGTTTGGTGCTTGCAGCAGTCAAACAGTTAAACACCCCGATTGTCAACTACTTTAACCTTTTAACACTTAAATTTGTTCAAACACTTTTCAATTGTTTCATTTAAAAAGCCCATTTGAAGACGAAGATAAGAATATTTTTGAAAATGTACCACTGGAATGTCTGGCTCGGTTATCGAGCCAGTCATCCCAGTGTTACACTTTCGAAAATTGTATGTTCTTGTTCTGCAAATATAAATTTCTCAAACCCACTACAGAAGCCGTATTTGGCAGATATGTGGGTTAAAGTGTTTATGAGTCGGATGTTCATTGTTATCCCAGGGGGACATGGAGGTACTTGTCTATAAACGCGGATGCTGCTTCTATCGTAATTAACCTCATTGTATCTCAATAGAATCTCGTTCACTAATATGGGTTTATCGTATACGGGTATGTGGGTGGCTTTTTAACATCCCTGTAGTGTCAAACCTATTTGTATAATCATTATTCACGATGGCACACGTTTTGTGCCACGCCATAGGTATTGACAGAGTCGACGCCCGGGCAGCATTGATTAATATTTATTGAATGTCGACAAATTACGTGTGAATGGGGTGTGATCAAATGCGAGTGACAGTTCGGATCGCTCTATTGCCACCAAATGTGTATATGATTTATACTCCTTTGAAAACAGTTTTGCTGTAAACTGCTGCTTTCATAGCCAGATATCAGAGACAGTATGTATGATTACTGTATGCTGCGGCTCTAGTAGTAGACACATCAGAAGGACTGCAAAGCTATGCTCCCCATGACGAGGAGTACAGCAATGTCAGCAGTACTACAACGCAGTGACGATTTTACACTTCCTCCATTGTTCTCCGCCACGAAGTGGAACGCCATTTTCAGCAGTTTCATGTTTAGTAGATACGTATTTGTGGATGAACTTTGTTGTGGATTAATTCATAAAGAGATTCTCAATTTTTAGTTTACTTGCAGCTATTGGGGGAAGTTCGTAAAGCGGTTTCTTTTCCTCGGTAATGAAGTCCACTTCGTCAGCATATTCCATCCCTCGCGGCATGCCCAGTATAGATTGTAGAATTTTCCCGCATGAATTTCAATGCGGCAGCAAGGAAAATGTGAAAATCACAGGGGATAATGTAGCCTCCGGGCGCGTGTGCTGATCCGCCGGATGATCTCGTTCTGCGGTACGGCGAGACTGCTGGTTAGCTACGGATCTCGGGGTTGCGGATCCGGTATTGCGTGTTTAGCCGGATCATGCAAAGACCGACTTCTAGAGTGGCTGGAACGTTCATGTTCCAATGGGGCCATGCGACCATCGTCGCGGGAGTTGACCCACATAGTTTCATCCTCGCTATTGGTGTCACCAGTATGATGGTTCCCCCTGCTCCATTTAGGGGGTGGACATAATTTAAAACGTAGCAATCATACAATGGTACCGGTTTGCTGCTACAAGAGAGAAGTGAAGTACATAGGGTCACGTTGATGACTCACCATCATGGTCCTCGCCAGAGGTATCTCATAGATCATAATCCGGGAGGCATCCCCGCAAAGGAGTGTCCTAACGCAGCTACTTAGCAAGTTTAATATAAACTATATTAACCACTAACACAACAATAATGTGTTGCGAGAGGAAAGTACCTCGCGCCGGCCTCCGTCACAGCAAAATGCCCACAACGCCGACGCGGAGGAAGAGAGATGGCAAAAAGGGCCACTCTCATGTTCAACTATGCTATGTAAAAGAGTCAACCTTGTGAAATTATAAGTTTAATGTGGTGCACGCTGTATTACGTGAAGATGAGGTGGACGATTTCCGCAGAATTCAACACCGCCATCTGATGTAAGTTTAAGGATACTGAATTACTAGCTGACTCTTTGCTAGTCCTTCTGCTGTTTTTGGGTCCAGATCTAGGTTGTGCCGCACATAGCAGTGTAAGCTAACTCGCTTTAACATATAGGCCTGGCGGCCGAAAATTCTCGATGCCCGTATCGGCACCCTACGGCTCACCCCACTCAGTTAGACAGCGTGCGGAAATACCATGAGATGAAGGCTCAGAATTATATAACTATCCCGCCAAAATCACATCATGATCACATATAACAGCACAGGGACAAGTCACAGTACATAAGTATTAAAAAGCACATATACATTTATGGTGGTGGCACAGATGCAATTATCCAACGATAGTGACATTCCCGTAAGTGCGTGGTGGTTCTAAGACCGCATCCAGCCACTTGTAGAGGTAGATGGGGAGTTGAGTCCTGCCCTCCACCAGCGTGTCGCGGGCGGATCATGTGAGATCCGCACCCTGGGAACTAACATTTTACCTGTCGTTAGGGTTATGTAAATTCTCCTAGATTTGCACTGCAGGCCAGTAACTATAATATTTTAGCAGTGCTTCCTACTTTGGCGTGGTTTCCTAACTAACTAGTATCTGACGATACAGGGGAGGTATATGCGGTCATCGTCACTTTGTTTCTAACCGCTCTGAAACCCCAATAGTTTCATAGGCAGTTCTAAGCAACGTGACGGAGGGAGGTCCACACAATTAATAAGCCCGGAGACTGGAGGAGCGTAGACAGCGACAACTACTCATATAGCTGAGGCCTTAAGGTATATGGTCAATTTATACAACCTAGCCGGTGTGCAGTGTTACATAGCCGCTACTCCCAAAAAAGAGACTTACACAAAATGGCTCCTACAGCGTAATCGTCCCTACTATAATACACCTATCCTATCGAGCTAAAATAGTCCGGGTTTAGTCGACCGCATGCCATATTCGCGCAATGAAAACATGAACAACGACCTCAGTGAAAAAGTGATGCTGAAGGGGAATATGGTGGTGCGGTTTGTTGCTGTATTGTGTAGCCTAGCGAACTGTGGTTCTAATGTTTTATATAAAATAAGCAAACCATATCTAACTAGGATGGCTACTGCCATAAACTATCACAAAACAGTAAAATAGAAGGGCACGCGACCTTGACAGTGCTTATGGCACAAACATAAAAATAATATATACATTATATTAATAAACTAAAAAATGCGGTCTCAAAACGACTGGAAGGTACCTATTGGTCATCAGTACATGTTAGACAAAAGCAATACATGAACACAATACTAATACAACAATGACGTAGTACCAATTAGTCATCGGACGGAAACAGGTCAGGAATCACAGTAGTTGAAGTGTCACACATTTGGAACGTGAGATGGCATGAAGCGGAAGTCAGCTGCTAGGAACAGCTGCAGGCGAACTTTCTGCTGCGGCGTATTCTCACGAACAGTGAAGCCTGACCGGTCGACCCACGCTACACCAGACTATCTCCCTTTCGGAAGGCGATTGATGTCTCAAACTCTGAATACCTCACTGACTTGACTCATATTCTCGGCTTGGTGTCTGCAAGTGGTAATCTCACTAGTCATAGCTCATCTTCATTGCAATTGACCTGGCGTAGTACATCCAGCATCTGTGAGCGTTTAATTGTGATAAAGGCCCATTCAGAGACAGTGTCGCCATAAAACATATTTGCTCGGGACACCATTTATTATGTTGCGTTTGCAATCAGACCATTTATGAACATGCCAAAGTAAGTATGACGAGGAGTTGGACGCATTTCCATAAATGTTAACGTTTTCATAATGGAGTTATTTTTCTCGTAGTGTTAGCAGTATGTCTGCATTCGTCTATATTCGTAGTAATTCCTCAAAGACAAACGCACTATTAATTTTAATCAAAAGTTCACATCTTACACAACACAGAAAAGCCAAGCGCATTGAGAAATATTTATTGATGCGATTGAGCTATTTCCCCATTATGTCAATGTGTATGTGACACGGAACATTAATAAACACATCACATCCATACACTGCGATTGTGAATAAGATCTGTTATTCCATGGTAAATCTCTGACGATAATGCATTCCATGCCTACATTTGGTGAAGATAATCACAAGATTAGTTCGCAATTTGTGCCCCAAGCGTAGACTAGTTTGTGACAATTTATCACTGGAATGTCTGTCTCTGTTATTAAGCCAGTCATTTCAGTGGGACATTTCCAAAACAGTCTTCTATTGGCCTGCAAATGGGCATTCCACAAAACAATTTTATAGGCTGGTTTTGGCCGCCTTCGCCATGAAAGGGTTAAATGATAATGGACGGATCCGATCCACCAGTCAATTAGGTGACCTCCTAATCAGTGGGAGAATCCAGGTTTAGCTAAGTATGACCAATCCATCTCTAGCTAAGCTACACCCATGCTTTGCCCGTGTTGGGATCGATCCATCCCTGCACTCCCTGACTATCAATTTCCTGACCACTATAGGACTACAATTAAGCTGCTGATTATTTTGAAACAAATTTTACCGAGTTCTGCTGCTACCTATGGTGGAAACAGTGTCCGGTCAAATTAGTTTCAAAATATTCAACAGCAAGTTCATTTAATAGTAAAGACATACAATTCGCACACTGACCGTTAGCCCGTCATCAATTAACAATTACGCATTCATGGCGGAATTGGCTACGCCATTTATGACATAATTGATTATGAGGTCATTCTCTACGCCACGCAATTGATTGTGACGTCATATGTTTGATGGATTATCACGAATCCTCCATTACGTCATGCGATATCTGAAATCACATTCGCAACCCTGTCATGGAAATCTAAATGCCCAGCACGTGAACGAATTGTACTGTAGATCTTTGACGGATTTGCAATTTAATTAAACATTCTGCTGAATACTTTGGAACTAATTTCACTGGGAGATAGTGCTGTGTTGAAACACGGGAACCTGTAGAATACGCTGTAATATATGTTATTAAAAAACCTCGCAACTCGCAACCAATTTAACTGGCCGTATGTGTCGTAGTATCCACCACCACCACCCCACCTCTCACCACCCTCCAACTACATCCTCAGACAGAGCCCTATGTTGCCATTAAAGCGAGTTGACATTTTAACGCCCCCACCCGCTTGTTGTGAAACTGCTCTTAAGTAATTAACAAATAACCTCGTTGTCTCTACTTAGATCATTACATTCTAATATGGCTTTATTTTACGTCGATGTGTTAGGGCACATACTTGAGTGGGCTTTCATCGCCCGCGACAGTGCTAAAGCCATTTGCATAATAGATAGTAATTTCTTATAATGATTGAACAACTTAAGGTAATTTATTTGCTCGCACCCGAACAAGAACGTGACATAGTTTCAACGACCGCCATTACTGATCGATATTCATTGCGCGTCTGCACAGCGTGTGCAGGTGGGAATTACGTAAACACAACAATAATGAGTTTATTTAGAAACACCGATCAATCATTGACATAAAAAAGGTGTATAGCTGTAGAAATTCTATCACGTCAGAATTATATGTAGAATTCAGGTGGCGACAGTATGTTCAGTGAATAGATTGAAAATCGAACATTTCCTCCTAAAGCAAGTAATTATATTCACTGATGCATATCGACTGTAGCTGTATATTTCTTAGCCGACAAACGATCAACCGCTACCAGGTTAACGTCCTAAGCATCCCTGCTATACTAAGTAAACTACAAGGTAGACGGATGCAATTAGCACGAACAATTAACACGGGACAGGACTGCGACTATCATCATATAATCAGATAATGGGATATCTGCTACACGCCACCAATGCAGCTATAACAAAAGACAACAACCCTGAAAATGATGCATATTTTGAAAACAATTTGACTGAAAGATGTTTTAAAAATATTCAGCAGGTGAAGTGATATGTGCGCAGGAAACGGTCTCTACAAAAATTCAATAGTCAGAGAGTTACATTACCGACATATAATATGAAGATCACTTGCTCTTGGACACCAAGCCCTGTTTAATTTCAGACTTTTGATCGAGTATACTGTTGCTGTTGAGATGAAAAATTACTATTTTTTGTTATTTAGTTGGTACAATATACGCTCTATTAGCCACCCTTGTGCTAACGTAACGCTATATTGCTTACGCTGGCCAAAATGCATGTGCAATCGACAGGGAAACGGCCATTTACAGGTCAAGAGAAACATATTCTTAAAAATGTGTCCACTGGCTTGATAATAGAGTCAGATAATTTGGTGGTAGCATCTCTAAATATCGTCTCCTCTTGACCTGCAAAATAACACTGATTGAGGGCTCACATTCACCCCATAATGTTTGTTAATAACATTTGCAAAATTGTATAGTTTTAGAGGCTTAAATTGTGTATCGCAATGTAAAGAAATGAAATTAATTCTACCATATGGTGATATCATTCTGTACAAAGTATTACACATTTGAATTGAAATCACCATATGTTAAGATTTAGTTCGTATAATTACATTGCGATACATAAACTAAGCCGCTAAAGGTATACACTTTTAACAATTTTATTCGCAAGCATTCTTGTGATGATGTGAGGCATTTACGAAGAATTTTGATTTGCTAAACGATTAATGGTCAAGTTGGGCAAAATGTTGTATGCAGTAGAATTCACCTTACCAGAGTATGCACCCGTCATAGACGTCATAATCATCTACGTGATGTGTAGAATGGCGTCATAATGGATGGCGTCATGAATGATGTCGATAAGTACGTCACGAACGCATATTTGAAGACGGTCTATGCGTTGTTGTACCAATTGCATGTCTTTACTATTTAATAAATATTATGTTGAATATGTTGAAACTAATTTGACAGGTCGGCAACAGCACCCAGTCAAATTAATTACAAAATATTCAACAGCTTCCTTGTATAGTTTTCAGGAAATTGATCGTTACGGCATTCGGGGATCGATCACTCTCAGCCCGACGAGGTGTGGGTGGAGCTTAGCTAGTGATGGGTGGGGCATAGCTAAAAAGCGAAAGGTTCATTGCATAACACCTAATTGCAGGCAAAGAGAACACTATTTTTGAAAATGTATCGCTGGAATGACAGCATAGATACACAAGCCAGCCATGCAAGTGGTAAGCTAATAATACTCATCTCCTGGCAAGCAAAAACACACATTAATTAAGCAAGGGTTTGTATTTTCTCGTCTATTACTATCTTAATGGTCCAGTCGACAAAATGGCATCTGCAGTCTTGCTAGTAAATTGTAAAAGAATTGTCTTTCTTTTGTGGACACGAATCGCATGTGTTTGTGATTTCACGTCACATAAACGTTGAGATAATGAGAAAAGTTCTTTTATGCATGGCTAAATATTGCAGTACGTGTTAGGAATGTATAAATGGATGATCGCAGAGAAAATTTGAACTTACAATTGAAATTTATAACACGTTTTTCCCTTGATACTTGATATATTCCGACTTTGGCACTGCATGTATGCACTACATATAATACGCTCTTTCTGTTGCCGTGTGCCATTGTACTGAGGATATTATTATCTGGAGTTGTTAATAGTTGTTGTATCTGATATCTGTATAGGAGCTAATAAAGGTATTGCCGGGATTATAATAAATCCACGAACACACTGTGACTTGCCGCGTTTCTATATCTAGATTGGGTAGAACGTACCCTGCACGGAGATTGGCAATATTCATCTTTATAATGGCTGATGGTTAGCGGAATGGATGGATCTGATCGTCGATGGCACACACATTTCCGTGATCACACACTCATATCCCTGATATTACGTCACTTGTTAGCTGGTATCACAAGCACAATGGTGTACTCACATCACAAAAGTGTCAAACGTCTGTCATGAAGGTGTATTAATTGTATGTCTTTTATTCATTTACACTTCAATATAGCCCTACGTTGTGAATATTTTGGAATTAATTTGACTGAGAGATACCACAAGCCAGCGCGCAGATACCATCATCAATATTACTCTTCACATACCCATATTAACATGGATTGTGACGCTTTGTTAATAGTTGAGAGACCAAAGATCAACAGTTATATTGTCTTAAACTTCATACATATATATATATATATATATATATATATATATATATATATATATATATATATATATATATATATATATATATATATATATATATATATATATCTGAAAATGCCTTTCATTTTCCTGCGAGTGATATAATAATTTAAAATGGCAATGGTATTGATTAGAATATATAAAGCAAGTGAAATTAACATGCTATTAGCAAAACAAATACTCATTTTATACAGGAAAATAAATGTCATATCTTTGAATTATCACACCACACACGACGTTCTCCTCGTGCCAACGCACGAAGCGGAGTTCGTCTTGGAAACAAAAATATGCATTGCATAAATGTTGCTGCTAAGAACTTGTCGTCGTTGACAGTACCATTGCTCCCAAACATGGCAACACTATTCAGCCAGATAATCTGTACTATTTAAGATGTTTTCATTAATCAGCTTCTGTGTAATCTTAACATGTACATGTTGCGTCACAGGCCAAATATCACATATTACCAATGACACACAACCATCTAATAGTAACAACTACATCGACAACTACATCTGTGTTTCGCTCGCTATAGGTCTGATTGGCGCCTGTACCTTGTAACATACAAACGGCCACCTATGATTACTATCATATTTTGCGACGATTGAAATGCAGACTTGCTGCTGTAGCATATGTCTACGTAATCTCAAACTTAATTGATCTGTAATGATGCATATAACCGCGTGATATTAGTTCTTTTTCCAGTAAACTGGAAATAGATATATGCCTGTTCTCTTCTTTTGCTGTTTACATTTTTTGAGAAGCACAAACAAGAATACAGTACGAAACCAAATTGTGTTGACTGACTTCTGGTTCGTTTTGCAGGAATTATCAATATTATTGTTATGGCAGAAATGTCATGCGTATTATGTCACATGTATTACGCAAGAGAACCGTTTCACCCATTTTACTTGCAAATAAACTCGAAGTTGTTGCTAAACGGTATCAGCATCTTTTTGTACAAATTGCATTTCGCCTACAATATGTCTGATAAACATGTCAACACGATTCTAAAACAAACACGGATGCATGTTAGTTAGTAAGAAATGCTCTGTTGAGTATGTTGAACGTAATTTGATTTGAAGACACTGTTGCTGCAATGGCTTCCAAACCAACTATATTAAAAATGTTCACCATTACTCTTTATTCTGTTATTGCAAAATGTAAAGCTATGCATTAGCTGTACTATACTAACTGGTAAGTGATGTGCAAGTTTCAGATTCAGAGACAGATTCAGATTCAGCATCAGATTCATTCATTTACACCCAGCGCATTTTAACAATGCTAAATCGGTAGTATGTAATTTTTAATTGTGTAGAGGAGGCAGTATGTACAAATTGTTATCTTGACTTTCATTGCACCTTATTATTATTGTTTTGCCGCTCGTGGTCGCTAGCATGTCTGCTGTTGCTATAGTTTCATAAGTAGTTTTGTTTTGGAGAAATACATAGTGTATATAATTTATCATAGTTTGGTCTCACCCAGTAGTTTTTCAAAGCAATCGCATATAAAGACATAATGATATTCATCTCCTATATCTTTCGTAGGTAGTGCATAGAGTGCATGTTCTTTGATTTCTAACTATCAGCTCACAGCATTATGTTTCGATCTGTAGGTTATGTGTCGCCATTCTAAATTGGGTCTCGCAATCCTTTCAATCCAAATTGGGTTTAAAATTCATTGTATGCTTTATATTTCCATGATTTAGACATTCCCTCCTCCGACCCCTGCACGAATTTGGCCTTTAGTACCTTACACATTTGTTAGATACATTCCATTTATATTATCGCAACATGTTTCTTGATTTGCCCATATGTAGCTAAACTTGGACGTATGCAGGACCTGTTTTATGTGGGCTAACCACGCACACAGCGTTCCATTTTGAATGTAATCTCCTAGCATAATTATACTTATAGATTTTTACAGACAATTTCGTTTATTTCCCCTTGTTTAGTGTCAGAATTTCAATATGCGTTGCTTAATTTGTAGGTGTATTGATATTTCACTGGCTTCGTCAAGCACCATATATTTGGGTGTGCCATGCTTTAATCTTAATACACATATATAACGTCCGTTTTACTTTGTCTAATCAGTGTGCAACTATCGGCCACAGTTACTTAGCAGCCATACAATAGGATGGGTTCTACCAGCTGATGGAGCAGTTTTAATTGACAATCAATGGGTAAGTCCAAACATCTTGCATTTTTGAGTAGCGAGAATGATACCGTGCGAACGTCCACTCTCTTGTGCGTATGCGCTTTGTTGAATTTGCCGTTAGAAGGCATGATGATACCCAGGTATTTCTATTCGTGGCACACTTCAAAGTTTTCCCCATTCATGGTAAATTTTAGTTTACTCCGAGAACGATGGGCAGTGCCGAATACCATAAACTTGGGTTTATCGATGTTTATACTTATCCTCCATTTATTGGCATAAGAGCCAAAGCTGTCCAGCAGTTTTTGGAATTTATCTCTAGTATTGCCCATAAGTATTACATCGTCTGGATATAGGAGTACTGCGATTGTAAACATAGTTTTGAGGTCAGCCTGTTTGTGTTTAAGCTCTAATTGCTTGTAATTTATGTTTTCAAGTAAGGTTTGTAGATCCTTTAACCAAATGGAGAATACGATAGACGATACATTTTAACATTGTCTGACGCCATAATTAACTTAATATTGCTGTACATATTATGGATATGGCGGAATAATTTGCCTTTTATAATATGCTCTATTAGTTTGTGCCATAGACATGCCCGCCATATCTCGTCAAACGCGTTTTTGAAATCAATGCATATGCCGTATAATTTTCTCTTTTTCCTGTTGACATTTTCTGCTACGGACGATAGTGTGAATATGTGATCTATTGTTGAATAATGTCCACACAATTCTGCTTGGTTTTCACTTAGTAGCTTATTTATATATGTAGTGAGTCGGAGATGGATGTACATAGATTCCCCATAGACCTTAGTAATGGTATGACCAAATCGTTTTTAAGATATGTTCGGTCACCCTTCTTGACTATTGGTAAACTCGTACCTTCTGTCCCTGTTTTTGGAATATTTGCGCTATCAATTGCATTGTTAAATAAATAGGGATATAAATCCCTCATTAGGCGTTTTGCAGCTTGTATGTGTTCATTTACTACGCTAACAACGTGTCGATTTATAGATTTTTACTGGGTTTATAGTGTTGGATAATATGTGGGATGCGCGTATTACAGGTCTATATTAGCTTTTCGTCTGTCGATAAAATTTCTTATCTGACAGGTTTTGCCAAAAAGTATGGAAGAGGAGGGGTTGGATGGATTCAAAGCTGAGGCGGTATCTCAGCAAATAAGAGGATCTGTCAAATCATTTCAATTACTGGTTTGGAAAGCGAAGGTGCAATGCTAATTACATGGCATGAATGTAAACCTGAAATAAGCCATCGACCGGGCACAGATTAGACAGTGAACGGGTGACGGGGGTATTCTCACCTCTTTTGTATCCCCTCCCACCCCCACCCACCCCGATGAATTTATTTCATATCCGCAGCGCCTCTGTGTTGAAAGAGAACATATTATTTCATTGCGTGGCCGCTCACGGCTACGCTTATATTCGGGTTGTGTCTAGAATTGCGTATAGGCGCGGCCATTTTGCGCAAAGGATTGTGGTCTCCAACAGCTAACTAGAGAGATAGAGCGCGCATCTATTTTTAGTTGGAACCATAGATTTAGGATATATATTGGCTAGCTCGCTCATACGCATACGCTCACTATGGGGGGTGGGGGGGGGTGGGGGGTAGATGTCTCGACCGCTGGATCTTCACTGACTCACTGACATCTGACGCAGACGATCAGATATGTATATACCCTCCAAAAGTCAGTAGATTCTTTTTTTGTTAATTGGAATAGAAATTCTGCTTAAATAGCATGCAAAATACGGAACTGCAAAACTACTGTAAAATAAATAGAGGCAATAAGGTAATATGGAGAGGCGGTAAGAATTACAGAAATGCGTTAACCCATAACGCATATATCGCTGAAATTCCAAACATTTATCTACATATGATAACTATACGATAACCTCTATTCATTGTGGAAACTGCTGCCGTACACCGCTGCTGCACACATGTAGACAACGTTCAGCATTATTGTTTACATAATCTACACAAATCTGTCTTGCACTGACCGTGAAACAACTAGGCCTAGTCTATGAAAACAGAAAGATAATGGTTAAAGTGACGTTTTTTTATCTCCCAGTTTCCGTGAAACCTGACACCATTTGGTATAGAAGACCTACAAAATAAATTAACGTGTTTTCAAAACAAGGTAGAATTTCTGTTTTTCTTTGCAAATATAGTGCCTTATTTACATGTATGAGCTGTACTGTAAAACCGCCGACTCGATGGTATAGAACATCTAAAGAATAAATTAACATGTTTGCAAAACAAGACATAATTTCTGTTTATGTTTCGTAAGTATATTAACTTATTTATGAGCTGTATAACGTAGACTAAGCAGTCGAATCACTTGTAATAAGTGAGCACATATTTTAGTACCCTCCCCCCCCCCCCCCAATCCACCCCGACCCCCCACCCCCACCAGTAGGGTGACGTCACTGTCAAAATACCTAATGACTGGCGTAGCTATGCCCAACAGGAACATTTAAAATTCCTTCAGCTGTACGAATTGAAGAGCTTTACTATTTAATAAGCAGCAGCACCCAGCCAAATTAGTTGCAAAATATTCAGCAGCTCACCTCCATAATTACTGTGAAAGGGGGATTCTGGGAAGTCGTGGTTCAAAGTATATATATAAATCACGACGATAACGACGGATGTGCGTGTTGGCCTATCATCTCTTTCCGTGGCCGCTCAGCGCTACACATTCACTTGGTTGTGTCTAGAATGGACCGTTCCACATTATCCATCCATCACATGACGTCATAATCAACTACGTGACGTATAGAATGACATCATAATCAATAATGTCATCATAACGTCACGAATGACTTAAACAAGTACGTCACGGGCACATAATGGATCGTTCCAGTTTCAGCTAGTCCCCGCCCACATCTAGCTAAACTCCACACACACCTCGCTCGTGTTGGGATCGATCGATCCCTGACATACCTTACTCAATTTCCAGAAAAGTATACAGGTAAGCTGTTAAATATTTTGAAACTAATTTGACCGGGTGCTGTTGCTACCGTAAGGGTGCTGTTCCTGCTTACGGCAGCAACAGCGCCCAGTCAAATTAGTTTCAAAATGTTAAATGGCATGTTTATTAAATAGCAGACATACACTTCTTATAACGTGTTGGACGATTAAGAGTTAAAGACGGGCCAAATAGAATCATTTCTGACGTAATGATTGTGATGTCAGCATGCACGCCACTTAGTTGGCTATGATGTCACATGACGTCATATAATCGAAGGATAAAAGTGGAAAGGTCAATTGAGGACGGACTATGAATTGTTGAAAGAATTGCATGGTCTACTATTTAATACATATTCTGTTGAATAATTTGAAACTAATTTGACTGGGCGTTGTTGCTGCCAATAGACAGCAACAGCACCTAGTCAAATTTGTTACAAAATATTCAACGGCTTACCTGTATAGATTTCAGGAAATTGTTAGTCAGGGCATTCATTGGGATCGATCGATCCCAACACTGCGAAGTGTGCGTGGAGCTTAGCTAGATGTGAGCGGGGCATAGCTAAGACTGGAAAGGTCCATTGCCGGCGCTACCACTTTTCACTAGGGATTGTGGTCATTCACGTTCTCGCCAGATCTCATAACACTAACGAGAGCGATATATACATACATACATACATATATATATATATATATATATATATATATATATATATATATATATATATATATATATATATATATATATATATATATATATATATATATATATATATATATATATATATATATATATATATATATTACTTTATTTTATTAACGAGAGCGTCTCTATTTAGATTGGAATCGTAGATTTATGATATATTGTCTCGATTTCTCGTGCACATTAAACGCATACCCTGACTATTCGGGCTAGTTGGACTAGCTGGTGACCTGGGCTAATTGCTGACTACATTTGCATAAGAAATAAAATAGTATTGTGATCTGTCCCACTGTACCAACGTACATCTCTTAATCTCCACTTCAACACTCGTCTCGATCAAACTGGCCAAAATGGCTTCTGTAGTAATCTTGAGAAACTACCATCTACAGCTAACAGGTAGACATTTTTGAAAATGTACCACGGTAATGACTGGCTCAATAAGCGAGCCTATCATTCCAATGGTAGAGTGCCAAAAACAACGGTCTCTTGGT
This sequence comes from Chaetoderma sp. LZ-2023a, assembly GCA_034401795.1. NCBI lineage: Eukaryota > Metazoa > Mollusca > Caudofoveata > Chaetodermatida > Chaetodermatidae > Chaetoderma > Chaetoderma sp. LZ-2023a. The sequence continues at coordinate 32,539,564 of CM067366.1, forward strand.
CTGCAAATGGGCATAGGATATCTCTATGATAATGGATGGATCTGATTTGTCATCCAAGCATATGACGTCATAATTATTTGCGTCATATGTAGATTGACATCACAATCAAAATACGTAATGATGATGTAAATAGCTTCATCAGGAACATTGAATAGTCCATCAAGTGTACGAATTTTATGTCTTTACGATTTAATGGCCGGGATTTAATCAATCAATCAATCAATCAGTCAATCCGTCAATCATTCAATCAGTCAATCAGTCAATCAGTCAATCAGTCAATCAGTCAATCACTCAATCAATCAATCAATCAATCAATCAATCAATCAATCAATCAATCAATCAATCAACTAATTAATCTATCAATCAATCAATCAATCAATCAATCAATCAATCAACCAACCAACCAACCAATCAATCAATCAATCAATCAACTACTGCCAGTGTCGTGATGGAGACGGGTGAGGGCATAGAATACACCATACAGTGTGCATTCAAAAGATAGTCTCATATGAATTCGCTAGTCTTTCAGTAAATCCGTTTCTTGTCTTGGTGCGGTGGTCCAGTGGAATTGCAAGATGACTGTTCGATCCCCGACCGGGCAAATGATGACCAACAAAGTAAACTAGAGGGTGCACTTGCACCTCGTAGGCGAGGTTAGCACAGAAATTGAAGTCATCGCATTGCCAGTGCTTTACAAAAATAAGCAAGCAAACAATCTTTATTGACAGATCCAACATGTGGACATACAGACAATATTCAACATGCTGTTGAATATGTTGATACTAATTTGACTGGGCATTGTACGAATTGTATGGCCTTACTATTTAATCAACATTCCGTTGAAAATTTGAAACTAATTTTCCTGGTCCTTTTATGTTTTTTACTATTTTCAACTGTGCCCTATAAAAGCTTCACAGGCGTCATAGTCAAAATGCTTAGTGAATGACGTCTCTAGCTCCATCGTGAATATAGAATAGTCCGTTAAGTGTACAAATTGTATGTCTTTACTTTTTAATCAACATTATGTTGACTATTTTGAAATTAATTTGACCAGTCGCTTTGACCGGGCACTGTTACAGCCATAGGCAGCAAAAGCACCCAGTAAAATTAGTTTCAGCATAGTCAACATCTTACCTGTATAGTTACCTTGAAATTGGGATTCGGGGAAGTCGTGAATGAAAGTATATACATTGATTCCAACACGCCGAAAGAACGGACAGAGCTTAGATAGAAATGGACCACACCTTTGAAATTGTCATGAACAACTTTGTTCATTAAACGGCCAATGCCACTTAGTAATGTGTGGTCCACCCACTTGTAATAAGTGACCACATATTTTAGCAAGAGCATTCAGATAGTTAGCTTTGCCCTGCCAGACGCATGTAGACCCAATCACAATGGACACATTCTCTTATGGACAGACGGTATAAGTTATCCAACCTGTCACTTAAGTGTTGACGTCATAATCAATTATGTCACATGTAGGCTGACGTCACAGTCAAAATATGTAATGAATGACGTAGCTATGGCTATCAGGAACGTTGAAAAGTCTGTAAGCTGTGCGAATTGTATGTATTTACTATTTAATACACATTTTGTTGAATATTTTGAAACTAATTTAACTGTGCTGCTGCTATAAGCACCGGCAGCATCTAGTCAAATTAGTTTTAAAATATTCAACAGCTCACCTCTATAGTTACCTTGAAAATGGGATTGTGGGAAGTCAGGGTTGAACGTATTGTAGATATCGGATTGTCTTATGGGAAGTCATGACCCCGGTAGACGTCTTATATTTGCAAGTAAGACCTCAGTGAAATTCTCATATTTGAAAATACCAGGTGAGCTACTGAATTGAGTGAATAGTAGCCGTAGCAATTAGATACGTAGTAGTAGGGTGCACTGGTTGACTTTGACCAGTGCTAGCAGTGGTACAGTTTCGCGGAAATAGGATAGAAACTGGATCGAAACTGTAGTAGTATATTCATCACAATAAGTTAGAATTAGAATAGATTGGAATAAGACCAACGGTTCTGAGTTGATGATATCTGTCAATAGTTGAAGATAAAAGTTGTTGCTGTGGGATCGGCATACACTTTTATGGTATTCAGCAGTCAGTTAGGCCGTTAGTTTAGTAAATAATAGAGTGATAAGAATAGATACGAATTGATGGGAATCGAGAGAATTATAGGAAACAGACTGACATGTAGTTGTTGACGGTCGGCATTCCGACTCCCTTAAGCAAGTACAACAACACCAGCTGGCAATGAGATCATACAGCTCATGTGCTTATTAACGTTCGTTTCCTACAGGCTTATCCACGATAGGCAAGGGACAGGACAGAGGCATTGTAGCGTCCTGTAGGAATTAATAACACAATCGAAATTTGTATATCAACTATATGTCTATCAAAGGGAGGCATGCAACAACAACACATTCCGTAATGTTGTTAGTTAGCTGACAGATCGCATCAAATCAGAACCAGCCAACACCGCTTTGACCCTGTTTTAAGTTATCTCCATAGAAGAGAAGCCCAGAGTTTGATTAGTCGAGATGACGTCATAGTCAATGAGCATCGAGTCAGACTCTGTAGCAGAGAAACAAAAAGAACTAAGTTTCAGAGTGAAATCGAGAGATAGGCAAACAGGGATTGGTCAGAACGACCAACAGAAATAGGTACGAACTTCTAGGAAGAGATAAGCAGATGTTGATTGGGGGGGGCAAGAGTGTGTGGACCAATCAAGCTGTGGTTATAGCTACCTAGAAGGATGAAAGAAACAGAAACTATGTATTACGATATATATAGATCTATATATCGTAATATGTATAGAAGTTAGGAAAATGTAATTCGTATATAATAGGCACTTTGTCTATTGAATCTTTAATCTTTTACCATCGTTGATTCATGTAGGTAAGAGTCTACCTCTGTGATTTCGCAGGAAGTATTATCTCGTATTATAGCCGTAGCGTATAATAGAATTTGAGTAGTCAAATAGTGCAACGTTAGATTGGATATCAGATCAGTAGAGCTGGGAGTAATCCATCTAGTAATTATTCAGAATTATATTCACAGTAAAAGTCGACGTTGTTATAAGTATAATAGCCAATAAATAACCGTAATAATATAAGTAGCTAGTCGTAGTTGTGTTTGACTCCAGAAGCACGAAACACCATCGTGCCTTACCTGAGCATCTCTGATAAGTCAGATAGGCCCGTATTGCTAACAGAAATATCTTCATAAAATCGGAAGAGGCGAGCCAGCAATAGTACCGCTACAGCGTCGGAAAGATAGATTGTCGCAGCAATCTTTTAAACATCACAAGTCTTTCCGAAGTCGTAGTGGTAGTCATAATCTTGTGTAATCGGAGATCGAAAATCTTCAGTGGCTTCACCTGCCAGGATAGGAGTAAATAACGCAAACTGTGAGTACTTATGGCCCAAGTAGACCAGCCAGCTAACGTTGTATTGAAAGACATTGCCTACCGGGTACAGGTATTCGTGGAAATAGCTAAACAATCAGACTCTGCCAAAGTAACCCAACATCGAGAATACCGTGACAATTCGTTAGTAAAAACCACAACTGACATTAATTGCCCTGAACAACCCCGACTTCAACGAGTAATAGTGTGCCTGTATTACCAATAGACTACAGGGGGGATGGCATCTCCACGGAGACCCACCGGACCAGCCGACCCAGGACTACCTCCAATAGAACTACCCCAACGGGCTGAGTTGCGACCGGAGACGGTAGCCGCCATGCAGGCCATGGGGACAGCAATGGCCAATACCATTGTGGACAGTAGCAATCGACGTGAGAATGACAGGGTACATCGGCAGGAGATTAGGGAGACCATCCAGCGAATTCAGCCCTGTGACGGTTTAATACCAGAACAGGTACGTGCATTTCTGGACGAGACAAGAAGGGCGTGGGTGGCAAATGCGGGACTATTAGAGGGTGTGCCCGCCTATATAATCACTAGAGCTGCCCGTGGTCAGTTAGCACGAGCAGTAGATGGCTTCCTGGTAGGAAAGATATGGGAAGAAGTGACTTTTGACGAGTTGAAGGAGTATATTACTTCGAACTTCGTATCGTCGAATGAGCATGAGCGGATAAAATATGACCTGGAAGGGGTGAGGCAAAGACGAAATGAAACGATAATCACCTTTAATAGAAGATATCGAGAGCTAGCCAACCGCGCATACCCAGTAGAGAATGTGGACAACAGAAGGACAGTACTAGGTATCTATTTAAAGGCAGTAAGCGACAAAGGACTGAGTAAGAGGATCGTATGCAAGAAGGCGGGAACGTTGAACCGGGCGATAGAAATCGCAGAAGAAGAGGAGACATATAACGATCTCCTGAAAGCAATGCGGATAGACGGGAGGTCAGAGGAGCGAATGGAGATTGATGCTTTAGAGCCAGCAGAAGAACAAAGCATATGGCAAGTAGTGAATTCGTTAAAACGTCAGATCACACAGCAGAATAATATGATTGAAAAACTCTGTGGGATAATTGGCGAGATGAAAGTGGCCGATGAAAGACCGCGACCACAAGACAGGAGAGAAGCGAAACCAAAGGGACCAACCCGGCCAACGCAGAGATCAGCCCCACCCGCACCGAGACGGGTAACCGGGAATAAAAGTGCGGATCACATCACGTGTTATAATTGTGGCCGTACAGGGCACTATAAGAGTGATTGTACTCAGGCAGCGCAACCACCCCGACAAACTTTGTGGCAGAAGAGAGCCCAGAAACCACAGCAAAGGGGACAAAGACCGCCCCTAGTGTGTTTTACGTGCGGTATGGAGGGTCACATGGCCAGGGACTGTAATAACAACCAGGGTAGGTTTGTAGAAGGCAAAAACCGACCCAATACTGTTACGTGCTTCCGGTGTGGGAAAGATGGACATTTTCTACGAGATTGTCCCTATGCCGGTCCACCAAAAATGGCCAAGCCACTACCCCAGAGAGCAAGCAAACGTCCACGAGTAGAAGAATGGGACCTGGACATGGAAGTAGACGAAGTTGGAGATCGTGACAGACAGTTGAGACAGGAAGTGACGCCGAGGGACTGTTCGCGCAACGTACGGCGGGACATAGCCAATCGGATGAGGGACCCCGACGAATACGAGGACAGGGACGGGTTCGTTCTGACGAGTGAGAACACCGACGAGTATGGACGATATGGGACTGAACGCGATTCATCCGGAAGGAGGAATTCGTATGCAGAAGTAGTTAGCGGACGAAGGAGTCCGGTAAATAGCGACGGAGGAAACCGTTAGTGAGGCCACCGACCGAGCAGTTTCTGATCCGTCTGAGATTAGAAAGAAACGGTCTTGTGAATAAGGGTGAGTACCTGCATGCTTTAGTAGATACGGGTGCTAGCACATCCTTAATTCGAAAGGATATTTGGCGTAGCATGTTAGATGCTAGGCCGTTAAAAAGAGCAAGAACGCTCTTAGCTGTAAATGGTGCCCCAATAGAACTTTTGGGCGAAACGCAAATCAAATTTGAAAATGCCCGGCCTATTCCCAGTACGGTAGTGGCGAGTATGAGGCATGAGTGTTTGATTGGAGCGGATGCTTTGCACTTGGGAAATGCAAAGATTGACTATCGGACCAAAGTAGTAGTATGGTTTGGTCAGGTATATCCATTTAGATATCCCTATAGAGAACAATTGCGATATGTGAATGCGAGTTGTAAGGAAACGACCGGATATAAAGATATCGACAAAGTTATAGATGACTTTGCGGATATCTTTGATACGGCTCGTCCAAACACTTTAGGATTGGTCCCCAAAGTGAAATGTACGGTACCGACAGGAGATGCTTATCCTATAAGGCAGAAGGCCTACCGTCTACCGCTAACCAAGCAATATGTGGTCAAGAACCAAGTAAAAGAAATGCTTGATGCGGGCGTCATAAGACCATCGTCATCCCCGTGGGCGTCGCCCATTACGGTGGTTCCTAAGAAGGACGGTGACACACGGTTTTGTATTGACTATAGGAAATTGAATTCGGTATGCCGTAGGGACAGTTACCCGCTACCGAATATCTCCGACATTTTTGATTCGATGCGGGGCGCAACGATATTTTCTACTATGGACTTGAAGTCTGGATATTGGCAGATACCAATGGCCAGCCAAGACATAGAGAAGACGGCGTTCGTCTGCAGCGAAGGTTTGTACGAATGGATTCGTATGCCATTCGGTTTTTGCAATTCAGGTGCCGTATTTCAAAGGGCGATGAATGACATTTTCCGGGAATTTGTAGGAAAATATGTGCACGTTTTTGTCGACGATATAGTTGTATATTCACGAAATCCGACAGAACATGCACAGCACTTGCGTAAGGTCATGCGCAAGATTAGAGAGTATAACTTACAAGTTAAGAAAAAGAAGTGTGATTTCGCCAGTAAGTCGGTGGACTTGTTAGGATATCGCATTTCTGCACAAGGAGTAGCTCCTCAGGCTCAGAAGGTCAAGGTCATTAGGGAAATGTCACCACCACGTGATGTGGGTGAAGTAAGAAGTTTCCTGGGAGCTACCGGATATTACAGATCCTGTGTGCAAGGCTATGCCGAAATTGCCAAGCCTTTAATAGAGTTAACAAAGAAATATAAGCGTTTTGAGTGGGGGAAGGATGAACAGCAAGCGTTCAAGAAATTACAGAACTTGCTGTGCAGTGAGACGGTTCTCACATATCCGAATTTAAATGCCCCTTATAAGTTATGCACTGACGCGTCCAGTTATGCTATTGGTGCTATACTGGGACAAGACGATGCTAAGGGCATAGAGCGGGTAATTCAATATGTAAGCTCTACTCTTAAAGATAGTCAGCTTAATTGGCCCGTAATAGAGAAGGAGGCTTACGCTGTGATCTATGCGTTGAAGAAGCTCCGCCCATATCTATTTGGCGCGCAGTTTACCGTGTACACCGACCACAAACCCTTAAAGAGTTTGTTTGTGGGTGAGGTGAAGAACACGAAGGTGCAGCGCTGGGCAGTTCTGATTGCTGAGTACGGATGTAAGATTGAGTACATCCAGGGCTCGAAGAATATTTGAGCGGACATGTTGTCCAGATTACGTCGTCCTGTGGAGGTCGCCACGTTAGACACGGGCGATTATGTCATACCCGAGGTAGACGAGGGTGCGTTACCGCATGTCCCTCTAGAGGTTTATGACATACCCTACGACGAATTACGTACCGAACAGACCAAGGAATACCCGGAGTTGTTCAAGAACACACCGGAGGAGTATATGGTCAAAAACGGTATTGTGTATTCCTTAGTGACACCTTCAGCGTTGGACGCTGAGTACCCCAGAATCGTATTACCTACCCTGTTCCGTGAGAAAGTGCTCCGGAAGGCTCATGAGAGAGCCGGTCACCAAGGTCTGAAAAAGACCATCTGTATGGTAAGGGATTCTTTTGTGTGGACGTCTTTAAGGAAAGATGTGGTTCATATGCTTGAAACGTGTACAACGTGCCAGGTCAACCGACCCGTCACTACATGGCCTCAATACAGTGAGATGCCCATGGCTAATTATCCAAGTCAGATAATTGGTATGGATTTGATCGGCCCACTGTTGGAGTCAAGCAGAGGTAATGTGTGTATATCATGACGATAATCGATCACTGTTCTGCGTGGGCAGAAGCATACCCAATTGCTGCCAAGACATCTCAGCATGTGGAAGACAAGTTCTTTAATGAGTATATCGCTCGTCATGGTGTCCCTGAAATCTTAATAACAGATCAGTGTAAAGAATTTTGTTCAAATAGTCTGGAGGAACGATTTAAGGAACACGGTATAGATCATAGACGATCGAGTCCATACCATCCACAAACCAATGGACGTACCGAGAGGTTCAATCGGACGCTCAAGGAGCTGATCCAGAAAGGTGTTAATAATGAATCTCGTGCATGGGAGGACGAACTGGGCGCGGCTTTATCAGCATACCGCAGCTCTCGTCACTCCACGACTGGATATACGCCATTTTATCTGACGTATGGTCGTCGTGCAAGGCTTCCGTTAACTGTCCCACTGGATGCCACGCAGGATATGGGTGAAAGACTTACGTGTCTTAATAATGCCTTGCTGCGCGCTCGTGGAGAAACGGCTAAGTCTCGAGAAGTTCACCGAGAACAAATTAACAAGCGTGCCAATGCTGGTGAATTCAAGGTGGGCGATTCGGTGGTTGTAAAGGCCGAGGAGAGGATGAAATTGACCTCTCGCAGTGACCCTGAGTACGAGATCTTTAAGATCAATGGTCCCGTAGCTCATGTCCGACATCAGAGATCTGGGAAAGTGCGCGTACTTAATATATCCAAGATACGTAGTGGACTCAGAAATGTGTTGGGACAAGGTCCGACCACGCCCTATTCGTAACCCTGCTAAAGGTACGAAAGCTAGCCATCACCCTCGAGTGATAGTACCCGAGTCCAAACCTTTGCCGGTAAGCGACTCTGACGTGACATCGAGTAAGAGGGCTCGTAGGAAGCGACCAGCTTCTGATGAGGAGCCAAGGATGCACAAGGTGGGTAAGCGGGTTGATGAAAATATGGATCGACCTGGTATGAGTAACGATCGAAACTATGGGTCACGAAGGGAAACCCCGGAGACTCGTCGTACCATTATGATGGACACCTCGGAGGATGTACCCGAGCCTGCCAATGAGCCAATGGAAACGCTTCCATCTCATCCCTACTTTCTACGCAAGCGCAGTCTCGCTCATGACGTCTACTCAGACCCTAAGAGACTCAGGATTGGCGCGTTTGGCCGTGCTCGATATGATGATTTCATAGGTCGTATCGAAGCGGTTATAAGGCGACGTGGCAAGAGATAATTTTACTCTCTTCATCATCGCTGTACGAGTAGCATAGCAAAAGCTAGCATCATGTATACATTACGTTTATGTATGATAGTGATAGTAGTAGGTGTAGTACATAGTGTCTGCCGGAATTCTGATATTCATAGATTACCCAATGGTGTTATGATAACCGGTCATCAGGAAATTTCCTTAATACGAGCGGAATGGACGGTAGTGGTGTCCATAGACCATCCGTATTTACCTGATGAATTTCTTGACCAGTTAATACAAGTTCGTGTTCTCGTTGTGGATATCAGTCAAAAGACTTCGTTAAGCGGCAACGACATTCTGGGACTCCAACGTCGTATTGAGGGCATAAGAAAGATTGCCATGGGTACACAACGGACCTTGCGGAAACGCAATCTTCGGAGAAGGAAGCGTGGACTCTTTAATTTTGTGGGAGACATAGCATCATCCTTATTTGGGACTGCTACATCCGGGGACATAGAAGCGATCCGGGATGTAGTGAAGGAAGCGATGAGGAATGTAAACCGATTGGTCCATTTCTCTAACAAATTAGCATCTCACGTGAAACTTGCTTTTAAAGCAATAGACACCAATGTGGATAGGATCAACGATGTGTCCGACAGTTTGGTAGAATTGACCGGCAATGTTAGCCGACTGTTCAAAGTACAGGCAAAGCGTCAGGCCGAGCTGTATGCATTAGTACGTCTTGGACACCTCGTCGATGCAGCCGAGAATGTGGTAACTAGTTACCAGAAAGCTGCTGCTCAGTTCCATAGGCAAACGGCCTCGCTCGAACTGGGTAGGTTAACGGAGGAATTATTTAGCCCTATGGACCTGGCCGAGGTGGATAAGCAGGTCAGCGTAGGCAACCGGTTAATCCGTCCCTACCAATGGTACCACCGAAATGTAGTAGTATATCCCCTATGGAAGGACGACGAAAGACTGCATTATGTAGCAACCTTACCATTAATAGACGGAGGACGATACATAGAATATGGGTTACATTCGTGGCCCGAACCATTGGTCACGAGGGGTTACTATATGCAGATATTGATAGCCAGAACCAGTATTGGACTTGCCACGAAGACGGGTTGGTATTTTACACCATCGGAGTGCCAAGGTAGTAAACCTCGAGTATGTCACGGGCAATTAAGGGTCGATAAGACCCACGTGCCATGTATAGTTAGTCTGCTAACGAATACCACGGATAGTACCTGTAATATTATTAGACTGACTGAGTCCAACGAAACATCTAGTAAAGTATTTGTCAATAAGAAAATAGGCGTGGTTTTGCAAACGTTCGGGGAAACTGTCGAGGTACACTGCGCGGACGACTGACGGACCGGTGTGTAGTTAAGAATGGTGTGTTTGCTCTAATGTCTGGAGAGTGTGATTATAGTGGCAAGGGTTGGCGATTTGAGCCAGTACAGTCTTATAGTAGGACTTACACTCGAATCAGTCTGGCCATTGATACGCCACGGTTGGATGTGGCCGGGGTACTAAACCAATCAATGATAATTAATCAGTTAAGTATGCAAAAGTGGGACCATTTGCATAAGTCTAAGTACGTGCCGCTAGCACCCTTATCTGCGGTCGACCCAGCGATGGTCGATGGCATGAAGGTACGGTCGTTTGTGTCCTATTCTACCGGCTCCTTCGTTGTAGTGCTCGTTATTGTGGTAATTATGTGGAGGTGCGGTATATTTGCACGTGTGTGGTTATGGATTAAATGCAAGCCACATGCAGCCCAGAGGAGTGCGCCGCGGACAATTCACCCTCTAAGGCCCCGGAGACCTGCAGCCCTACCGGAGCCGCTGAGGATGTCGGCCGGGTCGTCGCCTAACGCTGTTGCCAGGACCGTGATCGACCCGACGGCTGACGACTGGATAGACGTGGTAATTGACAATCCTAACATTCGTACATCATACGAGGATTTATCTTTGTAGCACAAACTTTATTATAAGTGCTATGTTTTGTTGTTATTGTATTTTCCTAACGCCTATATTGGATCACGAGGTGTTTACGGAATTGTGGCACGAACTTTATTATGGTGCCACGTATTAATTGTTATAGCATGTATTGTGGATGTCAATATGACCATTGATATGACCTGTAATGATTTAACTGTAGGATTAGGATTTGTAGTTAGATTTTATTGTGTAGCATTGTATTGATCATTTATATATGTTTTATCGTCATTATAGATTTTCGCTATTGCAGTGTTAACGGAGGACTCCGTTAGCTTGTGGACGTCGGTTATGGGTAGCCCTGGTATAGTGTGGTTTGGTTGTTGATAGTGCACGAGTTAATTATCAATGTCTTAAGGCCTTAAGAGATGGTTAATTAACTTCGGTTGAGGGGCATGTGTAGATATCGGATTGTCTTATGGGAAGTCATGACCCCGGTAGACGTCTTATATTTGCAAGTAAGACCTCAGTGAAATTCTCATATTTGAAAATACCAGGTGAGCTACTGAATTGAGTGAATAGTAGCCGTAGCAATTAGATACGTAGTAGTAGGGTGCACTGGTTGACTTTGACCAGTGCTAGCAGTGGTACAGTTTCGCGGAAATAGGATAGAAACTGGATCGAAACTGTAGTAGTATATTCATCACAATAAGTTAGAATTAGAATAGATTGGAATAAGACCAATTGTTCTGAGTTGATGATATCTGTCAATAGTTGAAGATAAAAGTTGTTGCTGTGGGATCGGCATACACTTTTATGGTATTCAGCAGTTATTTAGGCCGTTAGTTTAGTAAATAATAGAGTGATAAGAATAGATACGAATTGATGGGAATCGAGAGAATTATAGGAAACAGACTGACATGTAGTTGTTGACGGTCGGCATTCCGACTCCCTTAAGCAAGTACAACAACACCAGCTGGCAATGAGATCATACAGCTCATGTGCTTATTAACGTTCGTTTCCTACAGGCTTATCCACGATAGGCAAGGGACAGGACAGAGGCATTGTAGCGTCCTGTAGGAATTAATAACACAATCGAAATTTGTATATCAACTATATGTCTATCAAAGGGAGGCATGCAACAACAACACATTCCGTAATGTTGTTAGTTAGCTGACAGATCGCATCAAATCAGAACCAGCCAACACCGCTTTGACCCTGTTTTAAGTTATCTCCATAGAAGAGAAGCCCAGAGTTTGATTAGTCGAGATGACGTCATAGTCAATGAGCATCGAGTCAGACTCTGTAGCAGAGAAACAAAAAGAACTAAGTTTCAGAGTGAAATCGAGAGATAGGCGAACAGGGATTGGTCAGAACGACCAACAGAAATAGGTACGAACTTCTAGGAAGAGATAAGCAGATGTTGATTGGGGGACAAGAGTGTGTGGACCAATCGAGCTGTGGTTATAGCTACCTAGAAGGATGAAAGAAACAGAAACTATGTATTACGATATATATATATCTATATATCGTAATATGTATAGAAGTTAGGAAAATGTAATTCGTATATAATAGGCACTTTGTCTATTGAATCTTTACTCTTTTACCATCGTTGATTCAGCCGATCTCTAGCTGAGCTTCGCCCACGTTGGACACACGTTTGAATCGGTAATTTGAACACCGAATTCCTAGAATGGCTATGGCAGGAACAGTCCTGCATCACATTAGTTTCAAAATATTCAACATAATGGTTGAAAAGGTACATTCACTAAATAGCCTCCATATTATTCAAACGGTTAATGTTGGACCATTGTCCCGTTCGTATTTCAGTCAAATTAGTTTCAAAATATTCAACAGTTTACCTGTGTAGTTTTTTGGAAATTGAGAGTCAGGATATTCAGAAATCGATCGATCCCACCACGAGCAAGGTGTGGGCGGAGTTTAGCAAGAGATGGGCGGGTCATAACTACAACCGGAAAGGTCCATTCATGTACCAAAACAGTGTTGGCAGTGTATCAACTGGTTAGATTAAGAAGGTGGTCATTTTCTAGATTCAAAATTTCTAAATTTATTAAGTAAGTTTGCTAGAATTGTTAGAATTGTCTAATTTTAGCGATCTTAGTATCCATTCTTATGTTTCTAAATAGGATGAATCTAATTCCGGTCGCCGACTTACACTAAGAGAAATGCCTAGCTCAATATTCGCACACTATACAGTTGGCAATGGGCAGAACATGCTGAAGGAAACATTTCTACAGGCACTCAGCAAAGGTTTCACTAGTTTGTTAGATGATGTTTCTGAAGAAGATATGTAAAAGGAACTATACAGTTTTGAAGGTTACGGCAATGTCCCACAATACACTTTCTTCTGACAACACATCCTCTGAAGTCAATAAGGAGACTACGGATATTGGACAAACTACAGTAACAATTTTTGTCTCTCACCTTCAGCAATAAGAACGTGCAGACATTCCATTTCCATCGTGAAATGCCACAACAGTTAGCAGTTGCTTTGCCAATGAGCCTGGCAGTCAGTAGTACAGAAATTATCAAAATCCTGCACGGATTTTGACTGTGTCGTTATTATTCCAGAGATGTACAAGTTGAACATCAATTAGCAGAATGCTTACTGAAATAAATGGCTCCCAAAGACGGATTGAAGTTTCTATCCAGTATTGTTTCTGGTCGATGCATATTTTATTTGCTGTGTGAAATGATGAGTTTGCAGAGGATACGCCAGGTGGAAAGATAACTGTGGATGTAATAGCGCGCAGATAAAGTCAGTCAGTATGACACCTCGCGAACAAGCTCAATTGGAGATCTGCCAGAAATTATCACACAGCTTATGGACTGTCCAAATCCAGTTAAAATGCTGGTTTATCAAGTGCCAACTGTTTCTTTCATTCAGTGTTCAAATCTATAGACATTCACATGTTAGCATTTCAGAAACAGTTTGGCTTCTTGAAAGATACCATATTAGAGCTGATATAGACGTTGATCAGATGGCATAGGAAGACGAATCTTCAGATGATGACACATCGGTATGCGAATGGAAAATTACGAACATGATAATAGAAAAGATAAGAATGTGGACACCAAGCCACGCACACCAATAAAACGCATTCTATCTATGAATATCCTAAGTTGTTCTGCATATCAGTCGATACTAAATGTAGTGATCCATGTAAAGTAAATACGAAAGCTTAAACTACTAATCCCATTGTTAGTGTGCATGGAGGCGACAAGGAATTCACACCCACGTCTTGGCTGATTCTAGAAGAACAGTCATTTCTCTTGATCTAGGAATCTATAGGCATATATGCGCAGCAGCCAAGATGGATCGTTAAGATATGACATCTTGATTCATCGGGAAGGTGAGATTCATATCGTGATAGGACACTTACGATGAAATATTTCCTATTCCCGTCCCAAACCACACACCACTACCAACCCACCCCTACCCCACCCAAACCCATACACCAAACACAACCTCACATGCACATGTGCTAGCACGCCCGTACAGCTGCCCACCTGTGTGCGCTCCTACACACATATTCATGCACGAACACCCACACACGCACGCACGCACACACGCACGCAGGCACGCAGGCACGCACGCACGCACGCAGGCACGCACGCACACCCACACGCACACACACACATACGCGCGCTGGCCACATGCCCATGTGACCTACCATCCGTCACCCACCAGCAGGCACACGAGGCTGCACGCACCCCGCACGTACGCACGTGCACATTCGCGCTCATCCACGCTCGCACGCACGCACGCACGCACGCACGTACGCACGTACGCACGCACGCACGCACGCACTCACACACACACATGTAAGCGCTAACGTACGCAAACAGACAAGCACACATATATGTACGCCTTATCCATTATCTCTTGTTCCTGATAACCCAAATACGGTAACTCATTTGTGCCTTACATATTTAGTGGAAAATATTCAAAAGTTTACATTGTATTTTTGCCATAAAATATAAATTCTTGAACATCAAGCTTCGCCGGTTTAATATCAGCGAAATTTACATCATGGGCATGTTGAAAATAAACATCAGAAGATCTCACTCTGCTTGGCGCATCAGTTACATTATAAAATGCTTGGTTTTTATATTCACCGGAACTTGAGGGCCGGACATATCGCAGTGTCCAAGGAGTTGCTGGGTTTTACCAGCTATATTAAACTAAAGAATACCCATCGAATTTAGGATACTATACAAATCTTTCGAAATACGATCATAATTGCACGTGCTCAATTATTGGCATATGAAAGAGATAGCACAATGCGTGTCAAATATTCCATCTCACACATGCATTTGACATTTTCCAAAATTGAGATTTACGCTCGATGAAAACCATTACTCGGCTTCCAGTTAGAGTTCCTCCTACATGTGTATTTAGCATCAGCTATTTGGTGCATATTTTAGTTGCATTTTGAGCTATAGCTACATATGACATACAATTCATATAACGTGTCAGACTGTTTGAGATTTGACTACAGTCTATATGGAACCCATTGCGACGTAATGATTGTGGCGTCATCATACACGCACTGAGCTGATTATGACGTCATACGAGGTCAGATGATGAGTAGATAATCTGGAAAGGTGAATTCGGGACAGTATATTGAAACAAGACTGGATTTGTTATTATAAATTCTCTAATCTGGTTGACAATTGTGCTATCAATGGTGCTGAAAGTCGTTGATGTTTAGGGCTGCAACGGCTTCCAGTCTTAATGGTTTCAAATATTTTGGCGTAATTGCCACTTGTACAAATTGAGAGTGCATTTTCGCTGTTGTGAATTGAATAATTATCGAATACATTTGCCTAAATTTTACGCTGAACTGTAGACCATAATAATAGCGCTAATCAGGTACAGTCAACGTTATGCCGTGTTCAAAGTTATTCAACTGTAAGCCATATTCTGAAGCCACTCTATTTGCGTTAAAGCAGGCCATTTTGCCGTTTCAATGATGATACGATGTTGCTGCCATTATTTCATAAATTATTAGTAATAATTTAGGACATATGGGCATCATGTAATTGTTGTATTATCATTCAGCAACATGGGGTATTTGGCCATATTGAGCGTGTTTGGATTCCTAGGATCTATAATACAACTGTGGTAATCCAAGGTAAAATCACTTAATGATTAATTATCTGGCTTTAAGATAGAATCTTGTATTCCATACAGTCTAGAATTGGCATTTGTTAATAGGCAAGTTCCTGTCTTAGGCCACATAAGTTATCACACATAGGCATTCTAAAATAGACATTGTAGAGTAGATCCAAAATGGCGGAATATTCGCTAACAAACACTGTCCCCAGTGCATTAGAGCACCTTAGTGATGATGCATTCGCGCATCCTAGTACACACACCCCATTAGGAATTGAGATGCGACCTCAACACAGCATCTCAGAATCACATGTGACCTTTCAAGATGGAGTCACTATATACGCTAAGGATCACTTTGAAGATGGGTATGACACTGATTACAGCAATGACGGCTGGAGTACTAATGCGGAAGATGCAAAGTCAAATATTAGTTCGTTGGAAGGTTTCCAGGATAGTCACACTAGTGGAGCTATTTTTCCTTCCAGTGATTTTTCTGTTCCTGCAAGTGAGTTGTCTGTTCCTCCTTGTGGAAATGTGTCTACCCCTTTGGTTGACACTCATTCTCAGGTTGCTTCAGGACAGCAGCCGGCCCTCTCTTTTATGGACACTGCGGTGCCGAACCACTATGAGTCTTCTGGTTATCCAGAGCCTCCTGGTGGTCCATCTCCCCAGTCACCTGTAGTGAGCGTGAGTGAGTTATACAAGATGAGGGAACGTATGGATGAGTTAATTAACCAACTGTGTGATAGCCACACAGAAAATACGGTCCCGAAGCCAAATCCGGGCTTGAATACGAATTTTCGTTTTCATTTACAGGATCGCCCTGTACCGCGCCTTCAAACAGCTTTTACGCGAGAGAAGCAGTCTTTGAATCTGCATTCAGAGAATGTAGAACCAAAGAATGCTTCTCAAATAACGGCTATGCGACCACCACCCGGGTTTTCTCAATTAAATCGACCCCAGATTCAAACTCTGAACCACCACCAAAACTCGCTACAAAATTCAACAAAATAGTTACTATAGTGACAGATTTGTTCAAGGAAGAGTTGTGTCATTTTGATTCTGACATCAGCTGACATGTGACGTATTTGATTACGATGTCATATAATTGAGCGACAGATCATATCCCTCTATTGACTCCGCATTGTATATGATTTATGCTGTTTTTGAAAACAGTTTTGCTGTAAGATGGTGCTATGACAGACATCTGTCATTGGTAGTACTATCTTAACAGATATTTGCTCGTGACATCATTTATTATGTATCATTTTCATTCTGACCATTGTCAAAGTAATTATGATGAGAACATTATCACACATGTATATATTGTTAACATTTTCATAATGGAATTGAATCTCTCATACTGTGAGTCTGTCTGCCCATACTTGCCATACATATAATCTGTAAGCGCAATCGAAGTCTGTATTGCCTCGAGAACAAACACACTATTAATTTTAAGAGTTCACATCTTACGCAATACAACATGATTTGTGAAAACCAAGCGCATGGATAAATATTTATTGATGCGATTTAGCGATGCTTCCATTATGCCAACGTTTATGTGACAAGGAACAATAAACACATCAAATCCAGACACGGCGATTGTGAATACGATGTGTTATTCCCTAGTAAAACGATAATGCATTCTGCCAGATATCACCATTGTACCAGGGATTCGCACTGTACGCCAAAATGTATAAAGGCCGGAGAGGCAGAGAACTCGACTACAACACTATGTTGTACTCGGTCTATGTAGTAACATGTGAATGCCTAAGTTTGGCCAAGACATTCAAAATATGTGCTGATTTAAAGTCCATTTGCGGCCAAAGAGAATGCTATTTTTGCAAATGTACCACTTGAATGACTGGCTCGGTTATCCAGCCAGCCATTCCAGTGGTAAATGTTAAAAATAGTCCGCTCCTGGCCTGGAAATATGCATTTTCCAAAACCAACTTAGGGGCTTATTTTGACTGGCTAAAATGATAATTAAGGGATATAATCTACCACTTAAGTATCTGTCGTCATAATCAATGGAGGAGTCCCGTTTTAGCTATTCCACGCCCATCTTTCGCTAAGCTCCACCCATACCTCTCCTTCATTGGGATCGGTCGAATCCTGAACTGCCTCCCTATCAATTTCCAAATGGTAGCAACAATGCCCAGTTAAATTGGTGTCAAAATATTTAACAGCATTTCATTAATTAGTCTGACATAAATTAAGCGTTCATGGCGAACTTAGCTACGCCATTCACGGCGTAAGTGATTATGACGTCATCCTACTCGTCACGTAGTTGATTACGACCTCATATGATTGCTGGATACACTGGACAGTTCATTGTTTAGCCTAAACGCATGTTGGCATTTACCACGTACTCCATTACGGCATGTGATAACCGAAGTCACATTCGCAACTCTGACATGAACATGGAAAAGTCTGTCAAGTGAACCAATAAAGGCGGATCTTTAATACACATTCTGTTTGCAATATAATAAACATTCTGTTGAATATTTTAAAACTTATTTGATAGGAGATTTTTCTATGTTGAAATACTAGTTTCTGTACAATACCCGGTATGTGTCGTATTAACCTCACACACACCCACACCCACACCTCGCACCGCCCAAACACCTCCATCAACCCACCAACCTCCTCCCACTACCCACACACGTAAAGTAGAGAGCGCTACGTGTCCATTAAAGCGGATGTTGTGAATATCCTTTTTACCACCCGCTAGCTGTAAAGGTCCACTTAAGTAATTAACACATAACCTATTTGTCTTTTCTTATAACATCGCTCTCTAATAGAGTTTTATTTTACGTGGATGCGTTGGGGCACATACTTGGGTGGCTTTCCATCGCGCACGACAATGCCAAAGTCATTTCTATAATAGATAGCTATTTCTTATAACAATTGCACAACATAAGTTAATTAGACAAGGACATAGCATTGTGTCAACGACCGCCTTTGCTGATTAATATGTATTGCATACCTCCATAGTGTGTGAATGTGGGAAGTGGACAAACACAACATAATGAGTTTACTTAGAAACACCGATCAATCATTGACATAAAACGCATATAGGTGTAGAATCTTCTACCACTTCAGAATTGCATGTGCAATTCATGCCGTAACAGTATGTTTTGTGTGAATAGATTAACACTGGAAAGCTTCCTTCTAAAGCAAGTGATTATAGTCACCGATAAAGATCGACTATAGCTGAATATTAGCAGACACACGACCAAGGGCTACCAAGTGAACACCGATACTATAGTAAGGTACATGGATGCAATTAGCGGTACCAACTAACATTTAGGGACAGGAATGTGAATATCATCACATACTCAACTAACTTCCTAACTGATACAAACCGCAGAACATTACTTTCAAAAGACAACAATTCTAGAAATGCGGCCTAATTTACAAACGAGTTAACTGATTCTTTCCGTTGATTAGTGCCAACCATAAGTTCAGTACACGCTGCTTAATTTGTAGGTGAATTGGCATTTCCCCAGTTGCTCCAAGCACCATATATGTGGGTGTACTATGCTTTTAATCTTAGTACATATTTAATTAAGTCTGATTTTATTTTGTCTACCCATAGGAAAAACGTCGGCTCCAGTTAATTCGTAGCCATGCAATATGATGGGTTCTACCAGCTGATGGAACAGATCTGATTGGCAATGAACGTCAAAGTCCAGACATGCTGTAATAGCATATTTCTACCTAATCTCAAATTTGATTGGCCTGCAAAGATGCATATAGCCTCGTGATCTTAGCTTTTTCAGTAAACGATTTGAAAACGGATAAATACTTGTTCTCTTCATTTGCCGTTATATTCCTTTAAGAAACACACACAAGAACAAAGTAGGAAAGTAACCATTGAACCGAATTGAGTTGATACGCTTCTGATTCGCTTTGCAAGAATTATCAATACAATTTTATGCGAGAATTGCCATGTATATTGTATTCTGTTATATGTTTTGCGCAAGATACAATAAAGCTTCACCCATTTCCATTTGCAATAAACTCGAAGCTGTTGCTAAATGGTATCAGAATTATTGTATCATTTTGGTGTAGCGCGGATCGGCCAGACAGGTACGGACCGTCCCGGCGCAGCTGGGTACGGGAGGGCTGGCCTGGGTACGTTCCGAGCACGCCCCAACCCCCCATTAGTAGGATAATACGCGTATATATATATAAAGCCATATAATTGTAATTTCTTTAAATTATGCCATCCTCGTCATTCGTGAGTCTAGACCCTAGCACTGGGAACTAGCAAATAAACGCCTTAAAGATTACAACACATTCGTGGTACCTATCAGGACCGGAATGAAACGAGAAATCCAAAACTGTTAACCGTTTTAAAATTGGTTATCCTTAATTTACTCCTTAAATTATGCTCAAAATATTGAGCACGTTATAAACGCGTGCATGTACTGAGTGAATAGGGAGGACGTCCATCACGTGATAATCTCCTTGCCCTGGGAGCTCGCACACTGATTGGCGACAGATCGCGCGCTGATTGGCTGAGCGTTCTCGCTATGACGTCACGGAGTATAAAATGAGCGAAGAACCGAGACTCGAGACCACACTCCGACGAGAGAGAAAAGTGGTAGGTTGTGTGGCCATAACAGTACAAGACGTAGGTGACTGCTTACTGACTGCTGGCTATCATACAACCGAACCGGTGCCTCTCGGATTTCAGCTCTTAGTCTCTGACACACAACTGCCGCATCCGCATCTCAATTGTTTTGCGCTCTCGGGAAGATATCACCCGAGGGTAACTAAAACAATTAAGAAAGGTCCCTCACTTCCAACAATTTCAGAGGAACCTTCCTGCGGATGGACCTTGTGGGCCTGATGTAAAGAACTCGTAGTATGTAGAACGAGGGGTGATTCTTGGTGGACAACTCGTCAGATCTGCGGACCAAACCGGTTAACAAACCCCGCACATTGTATCGTGTGTAACATTTAACTTTTAAAGCACAGTCTAGTGGAACTGTTACCGGTGCGCAGCACGAGCTATGCAGTGCATCATGTACTGTGTACACGGAAGATGCACTTGCATCATTATTTAACTTTTAACCGCAGCCCTTCATTACTACAACGCAGACTTTAACTCCCCCCACAGCATGGATCCGTTTTAGCATTTTGCTAAAAAATTAGAACTTGTAAAATGATATGACTATCTAGTAGCCATCCGCAACCACAATCGTTCTTCTTCACCATCGTTGAGAGTGCTCCGCATCAACAGTTAGCTAGCGGATACGTTCTAGCAACTTCAGAATCGTGCCATCTCGCATCCCTCATCTGTGACGTATCATCTACCGTGACCAATGACCTTTCTTCCGTACCGATGACTAATTGGTACTCATCCAACAGTATTTTTATATTATTGTATGTTTATACTTAATTGTAGGTATCGATGACTAATAGCTACCGACCGGTCATCTGAGACCGCATTTTATAGTTTATATTTTTACTGTATATATTATTCTTATTTTGTGCTTACGCCTAACAAGCACCGCAAGGTCGTGTGACCTTATTTATTGCCAATGTTGTGATATTTGGTTATATATATAACTAGGATGGGTGCTGCCCTATATATATATATATATATATATATATATATAGGGCAGCACCCATACTAGTTATATGTGCTGTTTATTTTATATAAAATACTAGGACCACACTACGCTAGGCTCCACTATACAGCAACAATACATCTTGTCCTAGTGATGCTGTATATGGTTACGGTGTAGTAAGCAACTGGATCGTTATATAATTCTGGAGCTGCCGCACCGTGACATGTTCGCCCGTTGTCTATCTAAGGGGGCTGCTCCGTGAGGTGACCATATGGAAACCGAGCATCTTCGCCAGTCACGCTCACGTATCTAACAGATAGGTAGAAATCCCTGCCACCTGCGGACTAAGCACGGAACACGGACCTAACAATTAAAGGTTGGTTTAGGATATAGAAGAAGGACGGCATAAATAAAGCAGCACCTACCAATGCAGTATCTTTAACTTACATAAGATTACTGTATTGAGTTCTCAGAAAATCATCTACCCCATCTTCACGTAATTCAGCGTGCATCACAAATGCATACAGTATCACTAGGTTGACACACACTACACATTTCGCCTTTGTTTGAACAAGAGAGTGGCCCTTTTTGCGAGCTCTCTTCCTCCGCTTCGGCGTTGAAGGTATTTTCCTGTGACAGATGCCAGCGCGAAGCACGTTCCACTCGCAACAATAACATTTTGTTAGGGGTATAATGGTTTATATTAACCTTCATACGTGACCACATTAGGATTGCAGGGATACCTCGTGGATTTAAAGATCGGAGAGGTACCTCTTACAAGCCCACGATAAACACGACACCAACTTAGTTTTATGTACTATATTTTCTCTCTCATACTAGCAAACGAGTACGTGATGTTGTTTGTCTGTATACTACTTTATTAATTATGACTACACTCCTAAATTGAGTAATGGACCACCATACCGGTGATACTAACAGTCGGGATGAGATGGTGTGGGTCAATCTTGGCGCCAATTGTCGCACGGCCCCACTGGAACATTATCGTTCTACTGGCTCTAGAAGTCGGTCTTTGTATATTCCTGAGAGTCGCGAAACAAGATCCGTAACCACGAGAACCGACGCTAACCAGTTTCACCGCGCATCATGTACATGCGGTGCTACAGAACAGAATATTAGAACGGACCGGCGCGTACCCCCGGAGGCTACATTACACACACTACGTTGCTCCTACAGCACTGTTCATAAATAAGTTATCATGTTTCCAACACAATACCGGAAACATGTTAGTTAATAAGGAATGCTCTGTTAAATATTTGAAAATAAGTTGATGTGATGACACTGCTGCTGCAATGCGTTCCAATCCAATTATGTTCAAAATAATCAACATTACTCTTTATTCTGTTTTCAAAACATTTTAAGTTATTTATTTGCTGTGCTATACTAACTGGTAAGTGATGAGGCAGTTTTCAGATTCACGTTCAGATTTTGATTCATTTATTTACAGCAAGACCATTTTCACAATGCCATATGCAGGTGATGCTGCTGTTGCTGCTGTTGTTGTTGTTGTTGTTGTTGCTGCTGTTGTTGCCGTTGGTGTATCATCATGGTCGCATTCGCTGTCGTCGTGGTCGCTACCCCCATCGCTGCCGTCTTCGCTGTCGCTGTATATGCGTCACCTTAATTTGTATTATGGTTACGTTTGGTTGGAGGAATTGGTGTTGTATTATGTTGATTAATTTGTACAGTTTCATAAATAGTGTTTGTTTTACAGAACTGGGTCAGTGTGACCCGCTCACAATCCATCAATTTATGTAAATATGGCTCCATTCCAAAGTTAGTTTTAAATACATTGTATGTTTTACATTTCCATGATTTAGACATGTCCTCCTTCCACCCCTGTAGGAATTGGTCCTTATGTATTCCATTTATATTATCGTGACCTATTTCTTGGTTTCTCCATATGTAGCTAAACCCGGTCGTATCTAGGATCTGTTTTATGTGCGTCGTTCCATTTTGATTATACTCTCCTAGCATCTACTGGTAGAAATGTACTGACAGTTTCTTTCTTTCGCGTCAATTAGTGTAAATGATAATTTCAATACGCGCTGCTTAATGTGTAGGTTAATTAGTTGTTCACCCCAAGTACCATATATATATATATATATGGGTATTCTATGCGTTAATTTTAGTACATATTTAAAAGAATGTTTTTACTTTGTTTAACCCGGTGCAAAACTGATGGGACAGTTTTAATGGTCCTTTCCAGAGTACCCACCCATCATATGACGTCATAATGAACTGCGTGGTGCGTGCAATGACATCATAATGAATGACGTCATGAATGTTGTCGATAAGTACGTCACGAACGCATATTTGAAGACGATCTATGGGCTGTTGTACAAATTGTTTGCTTTTACTATTTAATAAATATTCTTTTGAATATTTTGAAACTAATTTGACTGGGCGCTGTTGCTGCAACAGCACCCAGTATAATTAGTTACAAAATATACAACAGTTTCCCTGTATAGTTTTCAGGAAATTGATAGCTAGGGCATTCGGGGATCGATCAATCCAAACACGGCGGGGTGTGGGTGGAGCTTAGCTAGTGATGGGCGGGGCATAGCTAAAAATGGAAAGGTCCATTGACAATCCACGGGTAAGTCCAGTCTTCTTGCACCTTTGAGTATTACGAAAGATGCCTTACGAGCTTGCATTCGCTTTTGCTTATGTGCGTTGGTGGATTTTCTGTTGGAAGACATACCCTGGTTTTGATATTCGTTGCGAACTTCGTTTTCCCATTCCTGCAAAATTATATTCTACTCCAAAAGAGACGAGTGGTGCCATAACCTTGGTTATATCGATGTTTAGTTGTAGCCTCCATTTATTGGCATATGAACCAGAGCTGTACAGCAGTTTTTTTAATTCATCTCTAGTATCGCGCATAAGCAGTCTATCGTCTGCGCGTAGTAGTAATAAGATTTTAAAAATAATTTGTAGGTCATCCTGTCTATGTTTAACTAAAAGGAGAATACGATTGGGGGTTACTTTTCACCCTGTCTGCTGCTATAATTAATTTGATATGTTTGTGCATGTTATGGATACGGCGGAACAATTTGCCTTTTATATTATGCTCCATTAGTTTGTGTGATAGACCAGCCCGCCATACCTTGTCAAATGTTTGTTTTCAAAATCAATGAAAGCATATTATAATTTTCACTTTTTCCTGTTAAAATTTTCCATTAATTTTCTCTTAAGGACGATAATGTGAATATGTGATCCATTGTTGAGTAATGTCCACAAAATTATGCTTGGCGTTCACTTGGTAGCTGGGTTTCATTTAGATATGTAGTTTTTCAGCTTTATAGGATGGATGTACACGGCTTATGTATCTTAAGCATAATTTGAATGAAAGGTCTTGATACCTTCGGCAGCAACACTATCCGGTCAAATTAGTATCACAATTATACAACAAGGGAACCTATTTTGTGTCTACATTTTGTGCTCTAATGATAAAGGATCGGGAAAGTTGAAAAATATACGATAGATATATTCATCACAAAGTAAGCATATGGCCCGTAAGTGTGCACAATCACATACTAATGTGACGGACAACAGTATAATACAATTTCATAATGCATACACAACACTATTTACATTAGGAGAAGTATTTTCCCATGCATGTACTATATGACTATCCTGAAACTCTAACCTTTGGATTGGCGATATGTGAAATGGTCATTTGCTGGTCCGGAGGAGTGTTCACGACAATTGGACACAGGAATGATTGACTCGGTTACGCTCATCACTGGTAGCTGTTCAGTAAATTGTTCCTGACTAAATGTTGATGAACAAGCAGAAGTGCTAGCTCGCTAATATGTTCTTGTTAAACAAATGCATTTGGAAGGGCAGTATGTGGTGGAGATGATGACGGTAGCGGTCATAAAATAATCAAGGCGTCTTGACACCAGTCCATTGTATAACCGCTACCGTGGCAATGTGCCATTCCAGATTCATTTTCAATAAATTAATTGCAATCCGCCGTCAATTCCTCAGCAGTAACGAAGATTGCTTGACAAGCTACCGTCTGTTACTCTTACTTTTTCGGGATCTGGACACGCCTTCTTGTTATTGATTTGATACTGGCTTAAATCCATCATAACATGCATTCGTGCCCCTTAAGATAATATAATGAATAATATGGTGCCAACGAACACTAGTGTCCTATAAGAATATTGTTTCGGGAATAAGTCATTGTTGTTGCAGGTAGGAGTGAAAGGATTCTATCTTGCACTCAAATACGTGACGGTATAATCAATTACGTAACGTGTAGGCTGACGTCATAAGCATAATTGTCGGAGAATCATAAATGTGGAAAGGTTTGTCAAGTGTACGAATGGTATATCTTTAATACATTGACTGTTTGATAACCACTTGATCTGTTAATCAGTTGACCTGACCTGTGCCTCAAGTACATGAAGTCATAATCAAATATGTCAATTGTTAGCTGCCGTCCTAATCAAAATGGCCTAGCTCCATTACGAGAAAATGGACGAATTCTACGACTTTGGTGAATCTACAATTTAATAGATTTTCTCTTGAATTTTTTAAACCGTGACTGGAAGCTGGTGCTGCCATAAGCAGCAACACATCACCGCCACATTTGTTTCAAAATATATTCGAGCTTAACTGTATAGCTACTAGGGCTGTTCGATTATGGAAATATGTAATCGATTATGATGTCTTAAAGATAATCAATTTAAATCATGGAGCTGTTGAGGGTGGGAGAGAGAGAGGGAGAGAGTATTGTATTAATAATAATAATAATAATAATAATAATAATAATAATAATAATAAGCCTATGAAGAAGACCAGCAAGAAGCTCAATAGCACACGCTATATCAACCGGTACTCTGATTGGCCAACCACGAGGAACACTCCCGCTTAGTATAATGAAGTTAATTTGGAATACATTGTCCACTCCTTCCCATTGAATAATGGTTTTAAGAAACTGGCGGGTATGCACAGATTTTCAAACCAGTAAAAAGGCGCCAATTTAATTTTAACATTACAGAGATTAACTTTTAATTATATAAAGCTCGCCCGTAGCACCTATCTACAATGCTTCCCTACTTTCCAGTATAGGAAAAGCTGAATATTTTGAAAATCATTTGACTGCGAGTTGTTGCTGCCTTAGGCAACACGAGCTTTAAGTCAAATTAGTTAAAAAACAATCGGCAGAATTTGTGAAACTTTGCATCGAAACTGTGAATTTACTATGACTAATGGTAATTAATTTGTTTACATTTTTTGGCAAAGCGGCCACCAACACCAGCCTATTGCATTCAGACGCGGATATTGTTCCATAAAGAGTAACAACCAAATGTTTCCGATCACGCAATAACTTATATACAAATATTCGGGTGCAATGACAATGACTCATGAGGCTTGAACGTCAGGAATAGATGTTATGCCCGATAAATAACCGTTTTTGCTCTATTAAATCCGTTTTTTTCGATTTTACGATTAGTTAATTTTACACTCGATTATATAAATAATCGACTATCAGTGAAATATCGATTAACGGAAGAGGTCTTGGAGTTCCCTTGAAATGTAGCTTCTGAAAGATCAGATTACAGAGTTTCTAATTGATTCCAACACTCTTAAAATGTGGATGGACTTTAGCTAGAAATGGATGAGGACATGCATCCCTCTAATAATTGTTCTATCGGAATGCATTCATATTCATCAAATATGAAATTATGGCACACATGCCGAGGGCAACATGCGCAAACAGTTAATTTCGAAGATTTCTAAATTTTCCAAACGCGCCTCTCAGATGATAATGGTAATTCAACTGTTAATACATAATGTGTGGTTACCTGTTCATATTGGCAATCAGAGTGCACATCTACATCATTTTCATTGAATAAGACCTGACCGTGTAAAGTGAATGCTTCACGCAAGAGTAATCATGATACTGCTATTGCTAATATGACTGCTACTACTAATGCTGCTGATGGTGCTACTGCTACTACTACTACTACTACTACTACTAGTACTACTACTACTACTACTACTACTACTACTACTACTACTACTACTACTACTACTACTACTACTACTACTACTACTACTACTACTACTACTACTACTACTGCTGCTACTACTACTACTACTACTACGACTACTACTACTACTGCTACTACTACTACTACTACTACTACTGCTACTGCTACTACTACTGCTACTACTACTGCTACTACTGCTACTACTGCTACTACTGCTACTACTGCTACTACTGCTACTACTACTGCTACTACTAATGCTGCTGTTACTGCTACCACCACCACCACCACCACCACCACCACTACTACTACTACTACTACTACTACTACTACTACTACTACTACTACTACTACTGCTGCTACTACTACTACTACTACTACTACTACTACTACTACTACTAATCTATTACTATTACTGCTACTATTACTGCTACTATTACTGCTACTATTACTGCTACTATTACAGATAAATGTTGAATGCCATATTTTGCAAAGGACGGTAGATAAAGTACTGCATTGTTATAACGTATATTACTATTGCCCCACACTTGCTGTTCTAGTACTTCCTTCCAGCACGTAGGTGGAGGCATTTATCTGTCAAATATTTCTAACTCCTTAACTTGATCTTTAAACACATCTGGTATCATTTGGCTATTCGGAGGTGGCTTCTTTGAGGTAAAAACACGCTCCGCCAGAAATGGTTCTAAAATGCTCTCCATGAGAGCTCGTGAAACACATACCCACGTCTCATCTGATGTAATAAGATCATTCAAAAATGTTAACCTTAAAGAAACACATTTCACTTTATTATCAATTGAATCAAGTCCTCCTTCTAACTTGGCATTATTGAGAACACGATGGGAAAATAAATGATTCTTTTCTTCCCATATGAATGACAATATCAACACATTAACCTTCTTTTCTACATGTTTTGGCATTGTACAACATATGCTGTATACCATAGCCCAGATAATACCAAGTTGTTGACAACAAAGAATCTACCAAAATTTGAAAGACGACGATGCTTCCAATTTGCTAATATTCTCTTAAGCTTAGACACTCGTTCATTCCAATTGTGTGTTGTATTCGGTTTCCTGCAAAAATAGATGCCTACAATCTTAATGGTATCATTAGACCAATTGATTTCAAGTGGCTGGTCATTCCGCTCTTTCCATGGCCCCCCAAAAAATCGTTGGATTTGCCTTTATCGATTTTCAAACCAGTTGCATTTTGGAACTTTTCTAATATGTGGTTTAAAATTGCAAAATCATTGTTTGAACTGGCAAACACAGTTGTATCATCAGCATATTGTGACAGCTTAAGTGGTCTTTCTATGCCACGATTACATATGCCTTGAAAGTTATTATTTTGCCTCAATGCTATGCCAAGAGATTCCATCACAATAACAAATAATAATGGCGATAGGGAACACCCCTGTCTAACACCACGTTCTAAGACAATTTCTCTGGATAATTGATTGTTCACTAAATAGCTACTCTTGATAACCGTATATAAAAGCTTAAACCATTTAATACAGTTTGGGCCTAACTCAGACGATTACAAAGAA
The DNA here is from genome assembly GCA_034401795.1 of Chaetoderma sp. LZ-2023a. NCBI lineage: Eukaryota > Metazoa > Mollusca > Caudofoveata > Chaetodermatida > Chaetodermatidae > Chaetoderma > Chaetoderma sp. LZ-2023a. Next base: position 32,568,620 of record CM067366.1, read on the forward strand.
TTAAAAAGAAAATCCCATTCCACATGGTCAAATACCTTTTCGTTTTCCAAGGCAACCACAGCTGAGGGTATGCTATCCTTCTCAACCAATTGTATAATGTCTCTTACTAACATGGTATTGGTTAAAATTGTCCTAGGTACAGCACATGTCTGCTCTGTTCCAATGATTTCTCCTAAACCACTACCTAGTTTCAATGTTAGTGCTCTGGATATTATTGTGTAGTCTACACATAGTAGAGAAATTAGTTTGTAATTCTGAATTAGACGTCTGTCATTTCGTTTATATATTAGCCTTACGTATGCCCTAGCCATAGTTGGTGGTAAATGGCCTTTCTAAAGAATTTCAGTGGCTAATTCTTCCATTAGTGGACCTACAAGGTGCCAAAACGTTTGGTAAAATTCAACTAGAAGGCCATCACACCCCAGTGATGTTTCTAGTTTCATACCTTTAAGGGATTTAGTTAAATCTTCTAGTGTTAAGGGTTGATCACAAAATTCACTGCCTGTGTCTGACACCTTTTTGTCTATATTTGCTAACAAATCCAATTTTGCATCTTCATCAATTCCCTCTGACTTGTACAATGACTCATAGTAATTGCATACAATAGTACTCATTTCATTGTTGGTAAAGACGGTTGAACCATCCGGCATGTTTAATGAGCACATCACCTTATCTATTGCCCGTGCTTTTTCTAAAGTGCAAAAATATCGGGTTGGCTTTTCACCTTCTGCCTGCATCTGGGCTCTTGCCCTAATTCTTGCACCTTCAAACTCATATTGTTCTATATCTCTTATTTTACTTTTAATTTTAACCAGTAAGTCGTAATAATTGTCTTCACCATTATTTACTTTAGCATTCATTTTCATCAGTGATCGATGAAGTGTTTTCTTGCGTTTGCGTATTTCCCGTGCTTTTCTAATAGCATACTTTCGGGAAACAAACTTTAAATCCAGTTTTACATCCTCCCACCATTGCAATGTGCTCTTATATGATGCTTTCCTATTAATTCAATGTTGCCAACAACTCTCCATATTATTCTTATAAAATTCTTCTCCCAACAGTGTTGTGTTTAATTTCCAAAACCTAACCCCTTTTGTTACCCAATCAGCATTGGCAAAGGCTACACAAACCATGTTATGATCTGAGAATGCGACTGGCTTTATATTAACATCTCTCCAGTACCCAGTCAGCAAACTATTCACATACATTCTGTCGATGAGATGCAGGTGTATACATACACAGCAACGTGAAACGTGTTTGTTGTATATCTAGCGTGACTCTCACCCAGCGACCATTTGCACCTGATACTGAAGAGATTATATTTACATAGGCTGAACAACGAGGGAGTATAGCAATTGCTACGCCTGCACTATTATCTTGAGATAACGAATAAAATATTCTGGATCCAGAAATCTTTTCTAAATTATCGTATGATTCTGACTTCTAAATTTTTGTTTCCTGTATCAAAGCAATGTCAATCTGGTCATTATTCAGAGTCTCTAGTAAGTGACGTTGCTTTATGTCACTATATAAGCCTCTACAATTGAGTGTGCAAATTAGCATAAAAGGTAATAAAATGCTGTGTAAAACCGCCATTATTAAGCTAACTAGATTTTGGTTTTTTCAACCCTCTCTTAGACCATTTACCTATTTTACTCACAAACGCTGCATTACTTAGCTCAACTTTTTCCAAATGCTTATATTTTAATATATCTGAATCATGACGCAGATGCCTATATTTAACACAATTTGCCGTCACATATGGAACTAACACCTCTCCTGCCTCTGACCTGTACATGACCATTTCATCAGGTGATTTAGAACTCTGTGTTTGAATGGATATATCAGATTCAGCGACTGACATATTATCGTTTTCTATATCACTTTCCTCTATTTCTGATTCAGAACTCTCGTCATCTTTCTGTCGCTTTGTTCCACTCAATCGATCCGAGACACCAATTACTTTCTCTATATTATTTAAATCGTCTAGATTGAGTGTACTCAGTGGAAAATCAAAGTTAGTTTCAGTATCTTGCGACCTGAATTTTACTTGTCCTAAATTAAAACTCTCTTCCAGAGGGTATTGATCATCATCTTCAACTTGTGTGGAATTAGCCTCTCTGACATCAAACTTGGATTGACTTGTTACTTGAGTAAGACTTAGCCCCTCATCTAGAGCCTCTATTTCATCGCCTGCAACTACAGCGATTGGATTCTTAATTTTTTCCTCATGCTTCTCATTAACATGGACTTCAGCTACAATCTCAGCAGCTATCGGTTCTATGACATTCCCTTTAGAGACAACTTGCTCTGCACTTATATCAGCACCCTTTTTGACATATTTGTTCTGCGGGCATCGCCACTTAAAATGATCAGATGATCCACAAACTAGACATTTGCTTTTGTTAGGACAATCTGTTGCAAGATGTTCTGTGCTTAAGCAGAGTCTACACTCTTTGATTTGCCCCCTGTACCATAATGGCAAGATAAATCGACCATCTATGGTGACCTTGCTTGGGAGAGGTTGTTCTACCTTTTCAAACCAAATTCTTCTGATGCCATTTTCTAAGGTTCGATCAAATGGATAGGTCTCGTGTTCTACTTTGTCCACTTTGCCATACTTGATCAATTCAGTGATAACCCGTTCATCTGGGATCTCTAATGGAACCTTCCTCTTGACTAATAGACGATCATAATCTATTTCCTCTACATTACACACCTCACCCTTCACGATAAGGACCTCGTCGAGCAACTTTTCCTTCACGCTTTCATTAACTATGGCGACATTCCATACAGATTTGGAAACATACAACTGTTTCACTCTAATACTGATATGCGATTGTTGAGCACCCCAACCCCACTCCCGCACCCAACCCGTTCATCCCCATTCCCAATGCAGCATATTAAAGAGCCTGTATAAGAATACAAATCCTGGATATGAGCTAAAATTCAGTGTGTCTAAGCAATATGGTACACACATATATGTTGTGCCGTCCAGTTGTCGTTATATACATCTATACACGCACTAGTATTATAGCCACTATGGCTGTGTATTTTAATTCTCACCCTCTATATTGCAATATATATATATATATATATATATATATATATATATATATATATATATATATATATATATATATATATATATATATATATATATATATATATATATATATATATATATATATATAGTTTTGTGTAAAGGGGGCCCTGCATTTGATGGACTGCCCAATTGTGATGTGTGTGTATTATATATTTAGAATGAAATACATAATTTTGTATCTTGAATCTTGAATCTTCTCCGGGAATGTACACGCACGCGCTGCATTGCCATGGTAATAGTGGGATACTGGATTGTCGCACAAGGATTGTATTCTACCCGAATAACTGATGACGGCTGAAGTGACATTCTTGATAGATTTCATGAAACTATTAAAGTAGATTTTGATGATATGTGCGCCTATGGGCTTGTTAAGTATGACGTCACTGCGCGTGATTCGCAACGCGGAATTGTGTGTTTTGCTTTATTACATAATAAGTACGTGTTTATGACGTCACCATTTGTTGTTAAATAAAAACATTGTTTTGTGTATTTAACAATCGAGCTGAACCCGGAAATACGTCATCACTTAACAAGCCCAGTACATGCCTATCTTCGGTGAGCAAATTTCTTATCTGACAGGTTTTGCCAACAGGTGCGAAAGAGGATGAGGTGGATGGAGGCGAACCTGAGGAGGTGCCGACAGAATCTGAGCAAATAAGTTCTTTCAAATCATCTCAATTACTGGCGTGGAACGGAAAGGTGCCATTCAAATTACAGCGTATGAATGTATTACTGAAATAGGCCATCGACCATGCACCAATTAGATAGTGGATTGGTGATGGGGTATTCTCACCTCTTTTGTACTCCAGATGCATTCATCTCATACCCACAGCTCCCTTGTGTTTACAGAGAACCTATTATTTCATCTACATAATCGGATTGGACTGATAGGGTCAGCGATCAAATTCCCCCACAAAGTCCGCTAGCTCGTCGAAACTTATTCAAGAGCAACATTTACATACTCGTTAGCGAAGGGAAAATATGAGCCTTTTGCTTTGGACCAGGCTGTCTGACAGGAATGCTTTTGCTGCATCGATAATGCTTTCAACATTTATTATTACCCTCGTGATACTTGCATTCGGGTCTGTATGTGCGTGCGTGCGTGCGTGCGTGCGTGCGTGCGTGCGTGCGTGCGTGCGTGCGTGCGTGCGTGCGTGCGTGCGTGCGTGCGTGCGTGCGTGCGTGCGTGCATGTGTTTGTGTGTGTATCCGGAGATGAAATCTAAACAGTTGCTGATCCAATTTGGATCATCGGATCTTACAGTGAAAGGGGATTGCCAGACTTTAGCCATGATCCGTTTAAAACCCTGATTGGGAAATAGTATGCCCGATTTGACTAAAATTGTTCGATTCTATATAGTTTTCATATATGTGTATTGAAAAATTAATCATATTTAATAAATACTACGCATTCGGAATTAGTTTTAGATTGCTTAATGAGTAAGTATAGCTGTTCAAAGACGGCGATAGTGTTTATAATCGAATCTAACTCGTTGCTAAACTGTATAATGGCTGAAGATTATCTTTAAAAAAAATAATTGAAGGATTGTGACCGCTCTTTCCTTTCTGAGCCCATATTTCTCCTAATACCTACCAAATATAATCATTACCGAGAACGCAGGTAACTGGATTGGCACATGGCCAAGACCGGGAAAATACGGCCTGGGATTGACTCTGTACCAGCCACAGTATCCTGCGGGATCCGAGACTCCTCTTTGAAAACCCCCAGCCTCCACCAGCCGATCCAATATGCATTGCAAAATATGCTTAGTACATTACAGCGTGTTTATTTCATGTGTTCTGCAGTTGTCCAATGTGTCTTTCTTGTTGAGACACGTGCCAGATACAATAATTCATTACCTATTTACATATTTAGCCAACTACAGCGACTAACTTAGTCATATTGGTCCCCTCTTAAATAAAGCGACGCTGCGGCAGGTTATCCGATCTTCCTCTCCCTCATATATGCTCTCCTTGGGATTTCGTTACACTAAATGTTTGGAAATGCTTTCCTCGGTTATATGTAGTGTACGGATTTGGTCTATGCATAATTTACCAGCACAGAATCGGGCTTGTATCCTGGTGAGCACGAAGTGGTTGGCCATTCCGATACCCTCCAAGATGAACTCTTATGAAGGTTGTGTTTGCCGAGCCCATAAATTGGATTCACCTCTAAGGTTGATGGCCACTTTGAACTCCCGTTTTAGGAAGCTGGGCAATGGAGCCATACCGTCCTTCTTGTGGAATAGAAACGTTCACCCTCCCTCATCCACCAGTCACTCTTCGCTGTTGTCCAGCAGCAACTGCACAGTCTGCTTTCACGACATTTTGTAGACTGCATTTCTGATCCTAACGTTTTGCCTGTCTAGGTTTTCAAAATAAACTATCCAGTAATATCCGATATAGAGCAAGCCATGGTAATCATGTTTTAGCTATTCCCCGCCATTCTCTAGCTAGGCTCCACTCACCTTGCCCATGCTGGGATCGATCGATCGATCCTTGACTTCGCTGACACTCAATTTCCAGAAAACTCTAATGGCACGCTGCTCACTATTTTGAAACTAATTTAACTGAGTGCTTCCAGCGCCTATTCAAACTAGTTTCAAAATGTTGAACAGCATGTTTATTAAATAAACTCGTACAGCAATACTTACTCCGTCAACAATTAAGCGCTCGTGGCGAACTTAGCTACAGTATTCTTGCCGTAATTGATTATGGCATCATCCTACACGTTACATAGTTGATTATGACGACATATGATTGAGTGGGAAACTATATCTGTCATATTGTGTGCATTGCCTCAGAACCAGTCTTGCGGAGACCATACGCAATGCATGGCACTTATCGAAAACGGTTTCAGCATTTAGCTTTGGATCATGTTCTATGGCATTGGATTTTTTGTACCATCGATGCTGCTTTCAACATGTATTGTTACTCTCGTCCGTAAGAGGAAGAGTGTGCTGCTATCGGATCTAGTTCTTTGTGCGTTTGCGCAATCCGGGCTGAATCTCAAACTCTAATGATCCGATGTGGCTCAAAGTATCTTACAGTGAAAGAGGATTGCCAGACTTTATCTGTTGTCTGTATAAAAGGCCGGCTCAAGAAACCATAGGTCTGATTTGGCTAAAAGTGTAAGCACTACAATTTAAAGCTTTACTTTACTCTATGTAGCGTACCGATCTGGACTGTGCATGGTTACCTGAGCGGAATCGAGCTTGTATCATCCTTTGCTTGAGGCCTTCATCTATTCTGACCCTCTCTAATATTATGTCTTGTGAAGGCTGGGCTTAGCAGGGAAGAAGTTGAATTCCCCTCCAAGACTGGCAATCTCTGTGAACGTCGTTGGAAGCTTGGCCCCTGTTCATCCCCAGCTAGCTTTATTGGGGACGACGACGACGACGACAACGACGACGCTGATGATGACGACGACGGCGGCGGCGGCGGCGACAACGACGATGACGTATGTAGTAGCATGGACGTTTTTTGTGCATGATGATGGTGACGATAATGTTGTGGCGAAATCTAATTCCGCCTTCAGACTAGGGATATATATATATATATATATATATATATATATATATATATATATATATATATATATATATTTATTTATTAACATGTGGAATAACCATGCGTTATTCCACATGTTAATGGCTGTACTTGCGGTTTGCTATCATTAGACAGCAATGACTGTTCTCACAAGGCCCAAGGGCTACAGAATAACGTCTCATAACTCTATATGAGAATGATCCATTTCTAGCCATCCCCTACTTATCTCTAGCTAAGCTCCGCCCACGTTGTACACACGTTTGAATCAACACTTTGAAGCATCATCATATATATTTCATAGTAACTATGCAGGCAACATGTTGAATATCTTGAAGCTAATTTGACAGTGGGCTGCTGCTTCAGCTATAATAGCAATAGCTATGAATCAAATTAGTTTCAAACTATTCAACAGAATGGTTATGAAACGGTACGTTCACTAAATTTGGTGAGGAAGTTTGAAAGAATTGTTAGTATTGTACAATTTTAGCGATCTTGATATCCATTCTTATGTTTCTAAACAGGACGAATCTAATTCCGCTCGCTAAATTACACTAAGAGCAATGTCTAGCCCAATATTCACAAAAGATTTGAGACTGGGAAGAATATGCTGCAGAGGACATTTCTACACACACGCAGCAAAGGCAAATTGTGGAGATTCACTAGTTCACTAGATGATGTTTCTGAAGACGATATGCAAAATGGAAACATACAGTTTTGAAACGTACAGCAAGGTCCTGCAATACATTTTTTTCTGACAACATGTCTGACGTCAACAAAGAGACTAAGGATTTGGCACAGGCTACAGTGAACATTTATCTGTTTACGTGCATACATTACATTTCCAATGCCACACCAGTTCGCAATTGGTTTATCAATGCCCCAGGCAATCGGCAGTACGAACATGATCAAAATCTGCATGAATTTGGACTGTGGCCTGATTATTCCAGAGATTTACGAGTTGAAAATCAATTAGCAGAACGCTTACTGAACTAAATAGTTCTCAAGGCTGGTTTGTATATTCCATCTAGTATAGTTTCTGGTCGAAGCATTTTTTTGCTCAGGACAATGTTGTTTTGCAGAAGATACCCCGGATGGAAAGATAACTTTGAATGCAACAACACAGATAATCTATTAGAAATCAAAGGGACAGGGCAGTTAGTATGAAATGGCACAGCTGAGACGTTCACAATGAGAGATCTGACACAAATCACACAGCTTATGGATTGTTCAAATCCAGTTAAAAATGTGCCTTGTCAAGCTAAGGATGGGTCGCCAAGATATGGACATCTTGATTTTTCGGGAAGAGGACAGTCATATTGTGATGACAAAATTGAGAGGAAATAGTTCCTCTTCCCCTCCCCACACCCGACACAACCCAGCCATACCCCACCCCACACAGACCCACACACCACCGCCACCTGGCCATATGTTACCACGCCCCATGAAGCTGCCCACCTGCACGTGCTGCTGCACGCACATACGCGCATGCATGTACACCTACGCACGCAAGCACGCACGCACGCACGCACGCACGCACGCACGCACGTACGCACGCACGCACGCACGCACGCACATAGAAACAACCACCCACCGACACACACAAACGCGCACACGCACACCGGCACATCGGCACATCGACACACCGACACACACACACACACACGCACACACACACACCACCACCACCACCACCACCACCACCACCACCACCAACACCACCACCACCACCACCAACACCAACACCACCACCACCACCACCACACACCAACGCCACCTGACCATATGTTACCACGCTTGTGAAGCTGCCCACCTGCGCGTGCCGCTGCACACACACGCGCGCATGCATGCGCACCTACACCCACCCACATACGCACGCACGCACGCGCGCGCGCGCGCACCGACGCACGCACGCACGCAAGCACGCACATACACACACACGCACACCACCACCACCACCACCACCACCACTAGCACCACCACCACCACCACCACCAACCCAATCATGTAACCTACCGCCTGTGCATCCACCCGCTCGCACACAAGGATGCATACATGCGTGCACTCATGCACACATGCACACATTTATACACGCATACACACACGCGTGCGCTCGCTCGCAAGAACTCACACGTGCTCGCACGCACACACGCATACGCACCCATACATGCATGCCCTATCAATTATCACTTGTTCCCAATAACCCAAATACCGTAACTCATTTGTGCCTGTCATATTTGTTAGAAAATGTTCAACAGTTTACATGTATTATAGCCATACAATGGAGATTCCGCAACTTCATGATTCACCGGTTTAATGCAGCGAAACTCACATCATGGCATATTGAAAATAAACACCAGAAGATCTCACACTGTGTGGCGCATCCGTTATCTTATACAATGCTTGTTTGTTTATATTCAGCTGAATTTGCGGACTCATACCTATGGCACTGCCGTGGATTTGATAGGATCATGCGATTTCCCAGTTATAGTATACCAATCTATGAAACTAATTAGGATACTATAAAACCTTTTTGGAAATATCAGCATAATTACACATTGAAACATTATTGTAATAGGAAAGAGCTGGCTCAATGGATATCACACATTTCGTCTCAATCATGCATTTGCTGCTTTCTAAATTTAAGTGCTACGCTTTATGGAAACCATTACTCACCTTCCAGAGAGTGCTACTCATACAGGTGTTATTTAGCATTATGTATTAGTAGTATATTTATAGTTGCAACCTTCTGAGATCTAGCTAGATATAATGGAATGATCCATTTCTAACTGTGCCACGCCCATTTCTAGCTAAGTTCCGCATACCGTGGACACGTGTTGTGCGCGATGTTATATAATTTGAACCCTGCCTTCTTAGAATACAAATGTAAAGGTCATTTTACATTAGACCCTAAGCTGTTGCATTTTGAATACTTTTAAACTGTGTTGAATGGGAACAGCATCTCCCGGTCAAATAGGGCCAGTATATTCAACAGAATGGTTAGCATATTGTGACTTCATCGATGACATACAATTCGTACACTTTCAAGACAGACTTGTTAGATGCGGTGATATGCCATTTTGATTGTGACATCAACTAGCATGTGATGTATTTGATTATGACCTCATATAATTGAGTGACAGATCGGATGGCTCTAGTGACAAATTCTATATAATATATGCTCCTCTTGAAAACAGCATTGCTGTAAGATGGTGCTATCACAGACAGCTGCCATTGGTAGTACCATCTTAAAACCAATTTGCCCGTGGCATCATGTATTATGTATCATTTTCTGTATTACCATTGTCAAAGTAATTATGACGAGAACACATTTTCATAATAGCATTGAGGATCTCATTATGCGAGCAGTCTGTTTGCCCATATTTGCCATACAGATAATCTGGAAGCACAATTGAAGTCACTAATCTCCTCAAGGACAAACGTGCTATACATGTTAATCAAAAGTCCACATCTTACACAATAAAAAACGATTTGTGAAACCCAAGCGCACAGAGAAATATTTATTGATGCGATTTGGCGATGTTTCCATTATGCGAACTTGCATGTGATAAGGAACAATAAACAGATCAAATCCAGACGGCGACTGTGGATGAGATTTGCTATTCCATAGTAAAACTCTGACGATAATGCGTTCTGTCAGATATCAGTATTGTACCAAGGATGTGCACGGCATGTCATAATTTATAGATGGCGGACAGGCAGAGAACTCGACTACTAGATCGCATTGAACTCGGACTCTTTAGTAAGTAATCTCACCAGTGTACCAAATAGTGCGGTATGAAGTGTCATGATAATCACATTATTTGCTTGTTTACTGACCATTTGCGATCGAAGAGAAGACTATTATTGACAATATACGACTGGAATGACTGGCTCGGTTACCCAGCCAGTCATTCCAGTGGTAAATATTCAAAATATTCTTCTGCTGGCCTGTAAATTGGCATTTTGCAACACGATCTCAGAGGCTGTTTTGGCCGGCTTCGACACAAAAGAGTTAATGCATAATCGAGGGATCCAATCTACCACTTAATCTAACGCCATACTCATTGGAGGAATCCAATTTTAGGTAAGTCCAGCCCATTTTTCGCTAAGATCGGCAGAGCCCTGAACTCCATGACTATCAAATGCTAGATGGCAGCAACAGCGCCCAGTTAAATTGGTTTCAAAATATTCAACAGCATGATCATTAATTACTCTGTCAACAATGTTAAAGGACGGGAAAAGGGAAATAACAAATGATGTTTATTGGTAATTGGATGAAATATTAAATAACTACCATCGGTAAAAATGGAAATGAATCGGGATTATTTGAGAAAAAAGCTTTTACTAAATCGAGGAGCACTTAACTTGAAGCTAATTCGCGACATCGCTGGTGTTGTTCACTCCACAGTGTGTCAACTGTGTGAGTAGGTATACCGCATATGCCTACCTGAAAATAACGAAAGCACACCTGAATATGGATTGGTAAGCGGTATGAATAGTATTCTCTATAGGCTCCAATGTAGAATGATTAATTCACTACCGCTAATTCACTATTGCTCCTTTTGAACAAGTTATATTTGAAAGTAACTTTTCTGGTGGAAGCAACAAGTTTGGGTCAAAATGATTTCAAAATACATTGCTGGTTTCCAAGTTCGCAATATGATTCCTACTGAATATGGTGAAATTTGTGTGACTGAATGTAGACCCAACCTCTGGAAGCAACGGCTTTCAGTCAAATTGTTTTAAAACTAGACAGTGTTTTGCCTATATGTCGCAGGAGCTAATCAGCTTGACGTAAAAAACGAATAAGAAGAAAGAAAAAAAGGCGTAACGTGATATAACTGAGCTTATATGACCGGCTGTAGCGGATATTATTTATTCGCTCGGCATACGCCTTAGCGCATAGGTCCAACTGCGTCACTAATTGTTTCACGCCAGAGTGGCACAAATTGTATTTAGCTGTTTTTTTCGAATTATCTTGATTTATTTCTGTTTTTTACTGAGGGCTATAGGTTGATTATTATATGAAGCTGACATTCAAGAGCATATATTAGTTCATTGATCATTTCCCATAGGCGTTCGTGACGAACTTAGCTTTATGACGAACGAGATTATGACTTCATCCTACACGTCACGGAGTGGGTTATGACATCATAAGAGTGAGGGTTACGCTGAAATCCTCCATTACGCCACGTGGTAACTGAAGTCACATTCACAACTCTGTCAGGAAAATCGAAAAGTCCGCCAAGTAAAAGAATATATGCTGTTCTTTAATACGCATTGTGTTTGCAATTTAATAAATATTCTATACACGGTAATATATATTAAACATCGCGCACTCAACCAATTTAACTGGCCGGATGTGTCGTATTATCACCCCGAGGACAGAGCACTATGTTTCCATTAGAGCGGATGTTGTGAATTGCCTTTTTACCACCTGCTTGTGGCGAAACTCTACTTAAGTAATTAATAAATAACCTATTTGCCTTTTCTTAGAACATCGCTCTCTAATAGGGCTTTATTTTATGTGGAAGTGTGGGCGCACATAAGTGGGTGGCTTTTCATCTGCCACGACAATGCTAATGCCATTTGTATAATAGACAGCTATTTCCTATACTAATTGAACAACATAAGGAAATGTATTTGCTTGCAGCAACATAAGGACATATAATTTAGGGCACGACATCATGTTTTGTGACTAGATTGAATATCGAAAGATTTGTCCTAAAGCAAACAATTATATTCACCGGTAAAGATCGAATGTAACTGCATATTTCTTAGCAGACAAACGACAAATGGCTACCGGGTTAACTAAGGATCGGTACTATATTACGTAACCTACACGGCACAAGGATGCAATTAGCGGTATCAACTAACATTTGGAGACAGGAATACGAATATTATCACATAATCTGCTAACTGTCTAAGACACGGAACACACCATTCAAGGGACAGCACCTTTGCAAATGCTGCATTTCATTCAAATTGTTTTCAAAATATTTAGGAGGTGAAGAGGTATATGCCATGAACAAACTGTTCACGATACATATTTAACAGGCATTCAGTTAAATTACAAACATGTAATATGAAGAGCGCTTACTCATGGCCACTACAAGTCATGTTAAATTTCAAAATATTTATCATGTAAGCTGTTGCGATTAAGAAGAACATTACCACTTTATGTTATATCGTTGAGAGACTATACCCATCTATTAACCACTCGTGTGCTATCCGAACTCTACAAGGGAGAAGCTAGCCCACTAGGGATCTGGAATGGGATTATAATATTCATTAACATATTTTTCGCTGGGAAAACTGGCTTGATAATACAGTCAGTTAATTCAGTGGTAAAACTCTTAAGATACACGAACGCTGAAAGCTCACATTAACACCACAATGTGGGAAAATAACATTTGTAAAGTCGTATAGTGTTTAGATGCTTATATGTGCCCCTCGTTGTAAAGAAAGAAAATGCATCTTAGCATATGGTGACTTAATTCCGTGCAAATTAATCTATTTTTAGTTGTGCTCTTGAATTAGGGATTCGTCTGTCTAACTGAACTTTACATCTTAAACTCATACTAATTTCTGTGGAATGAAATCATCATGTGTTAAGATGTATTTCGCATCATTGCATTGGGATAGATACGTTACGCCTAACAAAGTATACACGTTTAGCCATTGTATGTGCACACATTCTCCTGAGGAATTGTCAGCAGACTGTTGAGTTCCTTAACGATTACCATTAGATGGCCAAGTTTGCCAAACTGTCCGATACATACATTGCATACAATATAATGATAGCCAAAGAGAATACTATTTTTAAAATTATATCACAGGAATGAGTTTATATAAAACCAAGCCAGCCCTGCCGAAGGTAAAATAAGAAGGCATCTCTTGGCAAGCAAATACACACTAAATAAGCAAAATAATGGAGTTTGTTATCTGCTATCAGCTTAATGGACAATCCGGTCAACCTGTCATGTGTAGTCTTGCTCGTAAATATTGACAAATAGTCTCCGGCCTGAAAACGAACATTTATCAATATGACTACAGAGGTGGGTTTTGGCCGACCTCACCATGAAAGGATTAGGATAGTGTATGCTACCCTTGGTATTAAAGAGATGCAGATGTGTATCTATATAATACATCTCGATAGGTGTCGGAATACATCCGCTTGTGATAGGGGCTATTGGCTCGCATATGCATTATTCACGATCTGTGGACACGAATCTCATGTGTTTGTGATTTCACGTCACATAAACGTTGAGATAATGAGAAAAGCTCGTTAATGCATGGCTAAATATTGCAATACGTGTTCGGGATTTGTAAATGTCTGTTCGCCGTGAAAATGTGAACTTATAATTGAAATTTACAACACGTATTTCCCTTGATAGCTTCCGACTCTAGCGCTTTGGCGACGCTTGTATGCACTGCATATAATACGCCCTTTCTGTTGCTGTGGGCCATTGCACTGAGGAAATTATTCTCTAGAGTTGTAAATAGTTATCTTCTTCTTTTCGTTCGCTGATCATACCGCCAGTCCTGTAAGTGACTATCGACATGATCATATGCGCTAAGTGCGTGGATCCATGGTTTATTAGAGTGCGCCGTGCGGCCTGGAACCTCCGTCTTCAGCACTCAAGGTTTCTGTCAGGGTTACCTCACCCTTACCTCCTTTAGTCGCCTCTTACGACACGCAGAGGATACGGAAGGTGTATTCTAAGCCCCACCTACAGGGCAAGTAAATAGTTATTATATCTTATATCTGTGTAGGAAATGATACATGTATATAAGAGATACAGTAAATAAACGAATACACCGTGACATGCCATGTTTCTATCCCCAGATTGGATTATAACCTATGATGCGCGTAGATGGTCAATATTCATTTTCATAATGGGTATCTTTAGCGCAATGGAGGGATCCGATCTGTATTTGGCACACGCATGCCCGTGATTTATGTCACTTGCCACTTGATAGCTGCCATCACAATCGCGCTCACATAATCCGGTCACAAAGGTTGCAACGTCTGCCACGAAGGTTTATTAATTGTATGTCTTTTAATAATTTAGAATTCAATATAGGCATACATTGTGTATCTTTGGAAACTAATTTTACTAATAGCTGTTACAAGACAGAGCTAATGTGGTTTTATGGCAGGCAAATACCATCAACAGTATTCGTTTCTGCATCAACACATACCCATATTAACATGAATTATTGCACTTTATCAATAGTTTGAAGATCAAAGATCAAGTTATATTGTCTTAAACGTCAATATATATATATATATATATATATATATATATATATATATATATATATATATATATATATATATATATATATATATATATATCTGCATCCAGTGAAATGAAAATGTTATTATCCGAAAAACATATTCAGATAAAGGGATATAAAGGTCAAGTCTGGACTATTAGTCAGCCCGTGACGGCCCCCTGGAGCATTGCAATGAAGTAGTGTCATCTTGGAAACAACATTATGCATTTCATAGATGTTGTTCCGAATAATTGCTGTAGTCATTGACAGCAACAATGCTCCGAATCTCTGCAATACTGTTACGGCAAATCATTTCTACTATATAAACTGTTTCAGCTACTAAGTAATGTTAATGTGTATATGCTACGTCAGACGGCGCACGCGACATATTACCAATGACAAACAACAATGTAACAGTAAAAAAAGCTACATTGATAAATAGATCTGTGTTTCTTCATAGGTTTGACTTCAATGAGTTGGTAACTATATCGTGTAACATACACACTGTCACCTATGTTTAATATCATATTTTACCACGAGAGAAATGCAGACGTAATGTAGTAACACATTTCTACGTAATCTCAAACTTGATTGATCTATAATGATGCGTATAACCGCGTGATGTTACTTCTTTTTTCAGTAAACTGGAAATAGATATATGCGTGTTCTCATGTTTTACCGTTTATATTTTTTGAGAAACACAAACAAGAATACAGTACGAATCTAACCAGTGCACCAAATTGAGTTGACACGCTTCTAGGTGATTTTGCATGAATTATCAATAACATTGCTATGACAGAATTGCGGTGCATATTTATTCGGTCGCATGTTCTATGCAGGATATAATAGCGCTTCACCCATTTTAGTTGTAAATAAACTCGAAGCTGTTGCTAAACAGTATCGGAATTTGGAACGTGTTTCCAAACAAAAACGAAAACATGTTAGTTAGTAAGAAATGTTCTGTTAAATATTTCGAACATAATTGGATTTGAAAACCAATCCAACATTATACTTTATTGTGTTTTCGAAACATGGTACGTTATTTCTTAGCTGAACTATGCTGACTGTAAGTGATGAGGAAAGCATATCTACAAAAGTAAACTACAATACATATCCGAAATAAGTGACTCTATTCCAAAATAAAATAAAACGTATTTACGGCCCGCAAAGTCTTCCAATCCAATTATATTCAAAATATTCAACAGCACATGTTTCTGGATTTTCAATAGTTCGGAAAAAATGTTGACTTCGTATTGAGCTGTCCAGTTTACAAGCATAGCACCAAGAGATGCTATATGCTACAGCACACACCCATGCACCAATAGTAATGCTTTGAAATACACCAATCATCACACGAAACTACTGGTGCCTGCATCCCCATCCATGGAAGCTTCTTTGTTATTATTGTTATTGAATATGTGTCAATGAACAAGCAATATGTGAGCTCGCTAATATGTTCTTGCTAAACAAATGCCTTTGGAAGCGCAGTGTGTGCGGGAGATGAAGGTGGTAGTTAAGAAAGGAATCGCGCATTCCGGACACCAGTCCATTATATAACCACTACCAGGTCAATGTGCCATCCAGGATTTACGTTCAACGAAGGCAATTGCAATGGGCTATTCATTTCCGTGGCTATAATGAAGATTGCTTGACAAGCTACAATACTCCAATTTGCTCATGATTTGTCGGAACCCGCTTCTTTTTTATTGATGTGGCACAGGTTTACATAGCATCCTAAGATGTACGTGTGTCTCATCCACGTAGACGCTGTTTAGTGGGATCGTCTAGGTGATAAATAATCAATCTAATAAATCAGTTGCGTGAAACATTGTGAATTCAAGAGGGCTTCCAAGATGGCTGTCAATCGAGTATAATATGGTATATATCTCGCGACCTATTCATTTTAGGCCACACGCGTGTATTACGTTTCAGTTTCAGTTGGAGTTTATTTACATCTAGATCACAAAGTGGCACTATGGAGAACAATAATTTTACAGGAGTTACACGTTATGCCGGCTAGACATTGTGGTAATTAACATCATCTGGGTCACAATTTATCAATTGCATTATGCCGTTTATATTAGCAATATCATCACATTCATCCGCACTATTATTTACACTAATTAACCATTTTATGACGATGTCGGTCGTAACCGACCTCTATAGTGGTATTGAGGAGTGTACATTTGTTGGTCAGAAAAAAACGATCGCCAAAAAATCCATCACCTAAATGACTGGCTCCATGTCTGAGTCGTACATTCCAGTGGTATATTTTTTAACCATGGTACTCTCCGGTCCGCAAACGGACCCTCGAGTTGCACAGATTTTGTTTTTCTTGACCACACATTTAGACATTAAAAGGGCGAATAATGCTTATATTTAACAAGCCACGTCGTCGTTGTCATCGTCGTCGTAGTCGTCATCGTCGTCGTCGTCATGGTCGTCGTCGTCTTGAGCTGCGTTCTCTTGCATTTGGGTACATAGTTGTATGCGTGGTATGGTGTCTGTACTATGTATAGGGTTCGTCAACGGTGGAACTGTTTATTAATTATTTCAATCACGTGGCATAGTTTTATTAGCTGATTTCTTTCGTGGTTGAAAATAGTTTTAAAAATTTAAGGAAGTTTGGTCTATTACAATAATATTTAGGCATGATTTCTAGTCGTGTATCTTAAAAAAAATCGCAAATAAATATGTAATGGAATTCGAATCCCACTTCGTTATGATTGCAAAGTAGATAGAAGCATGGCCCCACTCTACTGAAAATGATGTCTTCTGCGCCATATAACGATTCTATGACGTCACCACCCAACAGTTGACACTGACGTTTGAAGTTTGCGAACCATTTCAACATTCACTCGCTGGCATTGTTTAGTTCCCATTATCGTCCATGTCATCATTTGCCATGCTTTTCCAGATGCCTCTGCGTCCAGAACAAGCCGGCGAGCAATCAAGCCCATGCCAACGACACACATACACAATGCATAGTTCTACAGCCCGACTTGCAGGTGCATCTCATTTGTTCGAGAAAGGATTGCGGGATGGGTGTGTTTTGGGGAGGTGGCTGGGTGTGTGTCTAACTCTGAGTGCACTGGTGTTGTTGTACCTTCACAACATTTTCAGCCGGCCTCCAGGTGTTCACATTCCATTGTTTGAGCCGATAACATACTCGGAAGCGGTGGTACTTCATGGCCGCATATGCTGGTGGCAACATGCTTGGGTGAATGGCCGCTTTGCTAATGGTAACATGCTCATGGAATCTCTCGTCGTCGGTGATTCCGCACTTATATTCCAGATATTTCGAACTGGACACATAATAACTCATGCCATTGATGATAAGCATCAATACACTGACTCTGAGCTGCAAATTTAACTCACAATATATATATCGATGCAATACAGTGACCTGTCCCTCAATCATCTGACGTCATAATCAAATGTGTGGTGATGTAACAATCAAAATGGCGCAGAGCCCTCCGCCATGAAACCGTTGGTCAAGTATACGAATTATTATAACTTAATAAATATTATGTTGTGTATTTGGAAACAAATATATTGACTCTATACGGTCGTAAGTGCATTATTCAGATAATCAGATAATCAGAACATCTCTTTAATGCATCGCCGCATAACATGTATAACACGTTTTTCACTTGAGGGATTCTGACTCTCGCGTTCCAGCGCTGCTAATAGATCTATCAATGTCCGTAATAATTACGCCAGTTGTCTGTCGTAATAGTCGATGATGAGGCCTTATTAATTGTATGTTTTATGAATTGTATATTTTTAATTAATCTACAATTAAATGTAGATTGTGTTGACTATTGAACGTAATTTGACTGAGAGTTGTAGATACCATAGCAACAGCCGCAGTCATACGAGGTTGAAAATATTCCTGTATGGTTAATTTTAATTTTAGATTGTATTAATTCCTGATTCAAAATTTCAAATGGAGTCCTACTCACGGAGCTTAGCTAGAAATTGATCCCTCTATTAATTGCCAGAGCTACAGACTAAAGGACGGACGTGCGGGTAGATGGACGTTTGGACAGACGGCCGCCTGGATTTATGGGCGGACGGACAAATTAAGAATAGCTTTCCTAATGTGGAGTTGTACTTTGCTGAGATTAACTGTTCAGATAGCATGTCAGATAGGTAAACGTATTATCGCAAGCGTAATCATCAAAGTCCAACTGCCACATTAGCAAGGCCATCATCAATATTACCTATAATTTCAGACTGTGGCAGCGAGTCGCATGTCATTTCAGAATATAGTGATTACTATTTAAGGCCGATTGCTAATAGACACAAGAGCATTCTGAAGAACACAGAACGTTTTTTTGAAAATTATCCAAATTGTCAGTTCCGAAAGATGCATATTTACTCACATTAGGCATAGATGCTATGCGTACCAATATAGATATTAATGCTGGGGTCAATGCTGTTAAGAATGCTTTTGCCAAATTTCCAGATCCAGATTGGCCAGACACGGACATTCTAAAATTAGTAGAGCTAAGTCTTAAATGATACGATTTCCAATGTAATGGTGAAAATTACGATGTTACGGTACTGTGGATGTGCAATGGGTAAACGATTCAGCCCAAATTTTGCTATGATTTATGGTGCGCAGTGAGAAGAGGAGGCACTGAACAAAACAACAAAACTAATCTCTTCTTTACTTCAGATATCTAGCTGACATCTTCATAATCTGGCAACATTCAGAAGAAGACTTTCGGAATTTTTCTGCATTTTAAATAACTAAGATTCAAACACCAAGCTAAAAGCTATTATTAGTAGAACAACAGTTAACTTCGTAGATAACACGATCTATAAAGGCTTTCGACTTGATAACGTATTCTTTAAGCCAACAGACTCACATCAGCTTCTTCACAAAAAATAATTTCGTTATCCACAAGGTCTAGTCTAAGCACAAATCATAAGAGTCTTTCGAAACTACAGCAACAGAAACACCTCTGCATGATGCATGGGCTACTCTGTGCGTTGCTATGGAACCAGGAAGCTGCTCAACCCGTTTTCCTCGAGAAATTAAAGCAGATAAGGAAAGAGCTTGACAATCTAAAACCACATAGCTGACCCGAGTTTGAACATGCCCAAATCAAACTCAACCCAACAATCATGCGCGATGGATCAGTTTTTAAATGCGGCACAACCAGATGCATATTAAACAACTATGTTGTAAACCAACAAACATTCCTAAGTTTTCAAAATAAAAATAAATATCAGGATATATATGGAGTGTGATTATGAAAATGTAGTGTATTTGATCAATTGTGCACATTGACAGAAGTTGAGAAGAAAACGAGTGCGTTTCGCAAAATACTGGACGACCATTGGATTAGAACATTTCAAACAAACGCACCATTTGGAATACATGTAGGTTCAGGAAGAAAAAATCATCCCATTTCAGCTCATATACAATAGACGTAATGTTGGATTAGCGACACTTATGAAAGATGAATATTCGCAGTCGCAATATAAACCCTATCAAAGCACGACCAGTAATGGCTGAAAGATGTACAGGTGCGTTCAAAGTTAGACCTCATGGTTCCTGATAACAATTGCAAGGTTTCAACCCTCCCTACCTATTCTTCAATAACTTGAAAACCAAAATCAATGGTGTGACAACTCGAAATTATATCCGTAGGACATCTTTTACTTTTGCATGTTCAAAAGTGTGTGTCACGCGTGCGTACGTGCGTGAGTGTGTACGTGCGTGCATGCGTACCCCACTCATTACATGTTGCATCTACCTGCTATTTAGTACACTTTCCGCCAATCAATCTCCAGGGTGTGAAGTGGGAGGGGGTACGCTAAATACATCTAAACGTGGGCTCGTTGGGACAAATTTAAGTAAAGAAATTTTTAATTACATTCATGTGTCAATATGTTTTTTGAGTCTTAAGATCGACCGACCGACCGACCGACCGACCGACCGACCGACCGACCGACCGACCGACCGACCGACCGACCGACCGACCGACCGACCGACCGACCGACCGACCGACCGACCGACCGACCGACCGACCGACTGCCAGACAGATAGACAGACAGACGGGCAAACAGACAAAACGGCTTATATGTTTTAGAGTCACGAGTCGCAGCTCAAATGGTACTATAACGCGCATACAAAAAATAATACTGCGCATTGGTAATTATTGCAAGATCAAAGATTAAGTGTTATTTTCTGAAATGATACATATGAGAAAAACGCTATTTTACGGTGAGTATTCTATAAAGGCAAAGACCTCACTAGAAATTCATTAGAATATCTGCAACCAGTTAAATGAAAAAAGGCTATTCGCAAAAAACACATTTAGCAATAGGATGTTAAATGTCAGCTCTTGAATTTCAATTATCACTCCGTTGGAAACACAATTATACATTTCGTGGAAGTCTATTTGCTAATAACTTTTGTCATGATCGACAACAGCATTTCTGGCAAAAACAGTTTTCAATCAGATCATCTATAAAACGCAAAATGTATCCTTACGTAATCTTAATATCTGCATGATACTTCAAAGGCGAAGCCCCGCATATCAGCAATTACAAACACCATATAATACAAAGAAAAAATGCATCGATAACTACATCTGCGTGTCTTCCTAACTAGGGCTGGGTTCAATCAGATGCTAACTATATCGGATAACATGAAAACGGACACGTAGGATTATTATGACATTTGCCATGACGGAAATATAGACTTCTTGTTGCTGTGGCTTGTTTTGTAGGTTCAGAGTGTATTATAACATACATTTTGTTGAAATATATCACTGCGCTGATACCGGACCTTTCCGTGTTTAGCTATTACCCGGACATCTCTAACTAAGCTCCACACACGCCTCGCTCGTGTTGGGATCGATCGATCTCTGAACACCCTAACTCTCAATTTCCCAAAAACTACACAGGTAAGCTGTTGAATATTTTGAAACTAATTTGAATGGGTGCTGTTGCTCCCTAAAAATATGCTGTCAAAATATTCAACAGTATGTTTATTAAATAGCAAAGACATACGATTTATACAACGTGTCGGACTCTTTGAGATATGATTCCGGTCTATATGGAACCCTTTGCAACGTAATGATTGTGACGCCATCATATATGCGCTGAGCTGATTGTGACGTCATACGAGGTCAGATGATGGATGGATACTCTGGAAATGTGAGCTACCATAAAGAAGTCGCCATCATAGATGATCACGATCTAGGATGACCGCTAATTATACTGCCACTCTGTGTTGTCCATGAAGTAAAACAATGTTACAGCAGAAATACCAGTGCATATTGGATACTGTCACTCATTTTAGATCTAAACCCCGAAGACTGTTCTTGTTAAACAAATGGCTTTTAGAAAGGAAATCCGTGGCGGAAGTTGAGGGCGGTAGCGATCACAAAAGGAGCAAGGATTCCTGGTATCACTCCATTATATAACCACTTCCCGGTCAATGTGTCATTTCAGAGTCACTCTCAATGAAGGTAATTGCAATTGACCGTTATTTCCTCGGCAGTAATGAAGATTGCTGGACACGCTACGGCGCTGTACACTTACTGGCCCGAGATCGTAACCCATCTTCTGGTTATTGATGTGGCACGTGTTTAAATAGCACCCTAAAATGCATTCATGTCGCTTGAGATAATATAGTTTATGAAAAGGTACCAGAGAAACCTAGTGTCATATATGAAAACGTGTTGTTGAAAATGTAGGTAAAGGTTATCGTTGTTTTAGGTAGGAGTGGTGGATCCGAATGCCACTCAAATATATGACGTCATAATCAATTACGTCAACATCATTATGATGTATTATAGGTCCGTCGTGAAGCAGGAAATATCCGGCAATTGTACGAATCGTATGTCATTGATGAATCTACTATTTAATAAATATTATGTTGAATACTTTTGAAATGTATTTGACTGGCTGGTGTCAGCAGTCTGTCAAATTAGTTTCAAAATTTCCCACAGCTTACATCTATAATTACCTTGACATTCTGATTCAGGAAATTACGAGTTCAAAGTAGATACATTGATTCCAACACTCGCAATACGTGGGCCGGGCAAGAATCGTTATATTGCGTCAAGCTAGGCATACATGCGTAGATACTTTGAATTTTAAATTCTGGGAATGTCACGTCTTAAGGTTTAATATCGATACAAATGACCGGACAAGGTGGGCGGAGCTTAGCTACACGTGGGTGTGGCATAGCTAGAAATGGATCCCTCTATTACGTCAATGGCAATCAGCCTCACATTGTGGAATACTATGCTACTCTGAGCCCACTCCCTGCTGTTGACTAGGCAATACAGCTTCGAAACAAGGCAATTTCAAAATGGGCAACTTACGGTTATAAATCATTCACGATTCCTCGAGTTTCCAACGTACCACTGTACGGATTGTGGTCTATTAATCGAATCAAAATCTGTCTGGTGAACGTTGTTATTCGACGTTATTCGGCAGTATTTACAAAACACTTACTATGTTATTGCAAATTGTTATCATAATGCCTCGTGCTGGCGACACTGATGATGCCGCCGACGACGACGACTATGGCGGCGGTGGCGACAACGACGACGATGGCAACGAAGGTAGATGCGGATGAGGAGGAGGAGGAGGAGGAGGAGGGTGTGTGGGCTGGCGTGCTGGAGGAGGGGGGGGGGGGGGTCTGGAGGAAGGAGGACGCACGCTGCTCGAGTGTCAGATAGGATTCATCTGTTGCATAGGGCACCCCGAATATTTAATAGATCTATTATTTTGCAATATGGAGTCCTTTTGATGGCTGGCAGGTTGCATTACAGAAATTCAGTTTGTAATTTAATGTGAGATTTTGGTTTACTTTGTTCTGATCTGTGTATGTCTACATGCTGTCTGGAGTTGAGCAAAATGGTCCATATCTTTTAAGAGTATTTGATAACTATTCCTCGTCATGTGGTAGCAACGTATGGGTTACGATTAATATTGTATGCATCCCTAGGGAAATATGGGCTCCCTAACCGCAAGAATCTGCTTGTGCGAGCCTTTGTGTTTGATAAGCTGAAGGATTACGTTAATGGCAATGACGAATCCAGTTTAGCTATGCCCCGCCGATGTCTTGCTAAGATCCGGTCATGCTTTGCGCGTGTTGTGATCGAGTTATATACTTTGAACACTGAATTATTGATATCTCAATCATCAGGTTACTATACGGGCTAGCTGTTGAACAAACTGTTCAACAGAATTTGAATTGAAATGTAAGGGCACTCAATTGTTAGAACTGACTATCTCCAACAGCTTCATGGTGGAATACTGTATGTCAATTATGGTTATGACGTCAAACAATATGTGGCGTAATTGACCATGACCTTAGTACTTGAGGGATAGATTGGATTCACCCATTACTCATGCAAACTCTCAAACATAAGTTCACGCGAGCCATGCTGCGTTCATCTGATGCGTATGATAAGCATAGTCGACAACTTTCTCCCAAATGAGGAATTTGTCTACAAACCACGTCGTTGATATATTTTACAATCTGAAAATCATGAGGTCAGAAGTGTCTATTTAAATAACACTGTTTCTGAAAGTTGCTGCTGAAAGCGTTTTACCAATTGACAATGAATTTGGTAGGCCTCTACATATATTTGGGGCCCCATGGATAAACCGTCATCCATGTTTGGAGAGGATCGCTCCAGTAAAGTTATTACAAAAGTGCCCATTTTGAAAGCATTATTGCTGCAAGCTGTTGCTGTTGTGATTTAGCTTCTGACCTCAATATGACGCCAAAACCACCATCCCGCCTTAACCATCACCACTACCACCACCCCCACCTTAATCATCACCACTACCACCACCACCCTCGCCTTAACCATCACCACTACCATCACTCCACCTTAACCATCATCACTAGCACCACCCCCGCCTTAACGATCACCACTGCCACCACCCCCGCCGCCGCCTTAACCATCACCACTACCACCACTAACCCAGCCTTAGCCATCACAACTACCACCACCACCCCCGCCTTAACCATCACCACTACCACCAACACCCCGCCTTAACCATCATCACTACCACCACTAACCCCGCCTTAGCCATCACAACTACCACCACCACCCCCGCCTTAACCATCACCACTACCACCACCACCCCCGCCTTAACCATCACCACTACCACCACCAACCCCGCCTTACCCATCACCACTACCCCCACCACCCCGCCTTAACCATCATCACTACCACCAACACCCCGCCTTAACCATCATCACTACCACCACCCCGCCTTAACAATCAACACTACCACCACCACCGCCGCCACCAACAACACCATTACCTCGACGACCACCACGAACAGAATGAGAGAGCGAGCGAGAGAGCGAGCGAGAGAGCGAGAGAGCGAGAGCGAGAGAGCGAGAGCGAGAGAGCGAGAGCGAGAGAGCGAGAGCGAGAGAGAGAGAGAGAGAGAGAGAGAGATGTAGTCTCCCGAGTTTCGTGTTCTGTCTTAGCAATGCATTTACCTGACACCCGTGACCTAGATAGTTGATGCGTCGACCTCTACGTCCAAGAAATCATAAATTATCGTACTATGAAGGTGTATGATAGATCTGGCGATACTGCCTTCTTGTACTCCAGTTATGGCCAAAAATGTGCATTCTGGTATAAACCTCGTGACGCGGTGACTTATATATCTGATGATTTGTCCTGAAACTCTATGAGCGTCTAGCAACCTACAACATGAACGGATTTGTCAAAGTTGGTGAGCCTAACTATTAGCGTTCCCGATTAATGGCTAGTTTTGACCTGGAGCACAATTCTAACCAACCACAATATAAATATATGTTACCGATTTGGTGATCCTACCTTCGGGCATTGTCGATTTATTGATGACAATGTGTATTCCTGTATGCACCAAGTCACCCCGTGGCCTCTATTTTTTACCTCACAGCCCAAACTAAAAATGATTTCTATCCACTTATACTATGAATGTATGTGATATATTTGGTTATTCTATTTACTTACGTTCGTTTTTTACCCGAGTTATGGCTAAAGACGTATATTTTGCGATGCACTATGTGTCCCCTTGACATAGATATTTGCGCTTTGGACCTAAAACTAAATTTCTAGACAACAACAATATGAATGTATGTTAACTATTTGGCGATTGTACGTTCTTGCACTGCTGAAATATGTGTACTCCGATATGCAATGTATTTTGGTACTGACCTCGTGACCTCGAGTTTTGACCTTTTAGTGTCAAACTATAATTTGATCTACCCACTCATAGTGTGAAGGCATGTTCCATACAACACCCCCACCACCACCACCACCACCACCACCACTACCACCACCACCACCCCCAACAACAACAACAACAACAACAACAACAACAACACCAACAACAACAGCTGCAACAATAACAGCAACAACAACAACAATAACAACAACAGCTGCAACAACGGCACAAACAACAACAACGACGACGACGACGACGACGACGACGACGACGACGACGACGACTGCGACAATAACAGCAACAATAACAATAACAACAACAACAACAACAACAACAACAACAGCTGCAACAACAGCAGCTGCAACAGCGGCACCAACAGCAACTGCAACAACAACAACAACTGCAACAACAGCAACAACTGCAACAACAGCAACAACTGCAACAACAGCAACAACAACAACAAAAACAACAACAACAACAACAACAACACGTGCTCCATACTTGCATTAACCCTTTCTTTAGCCCTTGCGTCTGGCGACATCGTATGGTTTCAAAATATTCAACATAATTATTATTACATTCTGCAGGATTTCTGCAGTGTGGCATAACGCTTTCGGGCTCTAATGGAAAGCGTTATGTAATCGTAACCAAGGAAACAATAGACAACTGCAGATATTTAAGACATATGCTCATCTAGAAAAAAGACACATAATGGTATGCTTAAGCATATGATGATTGGTGAATAAATATATGCTGATCCAGCTTTGGGAAACTCGTCTCAACAATGGAGCTGTTTGATAATGGAATTCACCTTTCCAGAGTATCCATCGATGACTTGGCATTATATGATGTCATACTCGGCTAAGCGGCGTGTAGGGTGGCGTCATACTCATTGCGTCATAAATTATTCTATTATGCCCGTCTTCAACTCGTAATAGTCCCACACGTTTTAAGAATTGTATGTCT
Organism: Chaetoderma sp. LZ-2023a; assembly: GCA_034401795.1. Lineage (NCBI taxonomy): Eukaryota > Metazoa > Mollusca > Caudofoveata > Chaetodermatida > Chaetodermatidae > Chaetoderma > Chaetoderma sp. LZ-2023a. The sequence continues at coordinate 32,595,740 of CM067366.1, forward strand.
CTACTATTTAATAAACATGCTGTTGAATATTTTGAAATATACAACAGTTAAATATTTCAACAGTTGAATATATGTATCAAGTCAGCTTAGTTTAAAAAAATGTCACAGTTTATCTGTATAGTTTTCTGGAAATTGATAGGCAAGGGGTTTAGGGATCGATCGATCCCAACCCAAGTGAGGCGTGGTTGGCGTTTAGATAGAGGTTGGCAGCGCTTACCAAAAACTGGTGCATTGTGCCAAATATGAGCAACAAGGAGGCAAGGTACAAATACGACGCTGTCGATACGGGTCTGTACTGATGGACGAGAACGCCTGGCGATTTGGTTTGCTCGCGGCACCACCGTCTACAACACTCTTTGAGGACGCCACTGTACACACATGTACAGTGTGCCACGTACTCATGCAAAGCAGTTGGAATGTGAACAGTGACGACCAAGAAGAACCTGAGCGAGCTAAGGACAGTCGATGATGACAAGAAACAGTAACCAAAGAAGGACGGATTACAGTTGCGGGATGTTTTCTAAACGCTGCATCCATAGACCACTATTAATACTCGCACGCATGCACCCACGTACGCACCCACGCACGACCGCGGGGTTCCAATTATATTCTGCCGTAAGGTTGCGATTTTGATAAAACCAAGTGCCCATTATATCTCAGCAACAGCTTTCTCGTAAGCCATTTAAAATCATATGCATTACTTCACGGGTCTGATTACCTAGATTAAGGGGGTAACAGACACACTGCGTGGGCCCCTAGTTTATTATTTATTCGACGATAATTCATGAATTCTCAGATTCGCAATTTCAAGATAACTACTCTACAGGTACGCCTTTGAGTATATTGAAACTAGTTTGTCTAAGTGCTGTTACTGCATATGTAACCTAGTTACTGTTCAAAATAGTAAATCCACCAAAGGCATACAATTCGCACACTTGACGGTCATTTGGATGGTCATGACAGAGCTAGTTACGCCATCGTGTATTGTGACATCAGCCGATATGCGACGTCATTGACTATTCCATTATATATTAGAAAGACAGATCTGATCCTTCATTTCGCATTGACGTGCTAGATGTTACCTGGCATCAATACATTCTTTCATTTTTTAAATGAGGCTGCTGTAACTTGTTACTGTCTAAGGCAGCAGTTGCTTTCGTCAACACGATGCAACTTTATAATTTGTAATTTTATTGGCACTAAACATCACGGATTCAATTCCAAGAGTTATGTGCAGATTCCGGTAGCCACGTACTGTGTATTATTGATTACATCATACAGCCCTTGTGGCGATTCGTGGCACGTTATATGCCAGGAATCGCCACAAGGGCGGTATGTTGTAATCAATAATGGCGGCGTTTCATCGTGGAGTACGCATGCTTCGTATGTATTTGCAATATATTATTTGAAAGTACTGGTCCGATTTGACTCAAATTTGGACTTGATACGAAAATATCTGGAAAATCCGGAATATGTTGAAAATGTAAAAAAATGTTTGCGAACAAGCTAGCGCAAAATTCGAGGGGTTGCAATCTCTGCTTGTTGCTTGACTTATGATTTATGAGAATAATACGGAATGGACCTTTCCAAGTGTATCCATCGATTATCTAACGTAATATGACGTCATATTAGATAAGCAATGTGTATGTTGACGTCACAAGTGTGCCGTCATGGTTGATTAGATTAATCCCGTCTTTAATACCTAATAGTCCGACACGTTGTACGAATTGTATGTTTTTACTATTTACTAAACATGCCATAGGCAGCAACAGCACGCAGTCAAATTAGTTTTAAAACATTCAGCAGCTTACCTGTATAGGTTTCTGGAAAGTGATAGTCAGGGAGCTCAGAGATCGATCGATCGATGCCAAACCGAGCGAGGTGCTGGTGGAGATTAGATACAGCTGGGCGGAGCATAGCTAAAACAAAGGTCTATTGTTTGATCGCAAACTGCATACATGATGTTTAGTTATTTGCAATATATTATTTGAAGTACTGGTACTATTTGGCTCAGATTTAACACACGGATGGCCGTATAGTAGGCTTAGGCAACTCTGGTCACGGTAGTGAACACTCCTGAATAGTCGAATGGTTTAAAAAATATAAATAACGTTTATTAAAAAAAGAAACATAACCTCCACCCCTCCGCCCTCTCTCTCTCTCTCTCTCTCTCTCTCTCTCTCTCTCTCCCGCACGCTCTCTCTCTCAATGTAAGGATCCCTGCGTAGATATGCCCCGCCCATTGATAGCTAAATTCTGCTCTACCTTTGCACGTGTTGGGATCGGTTTAATTATTTTGAATCCTGAATTCCCAGAAACCCAATATCAAAATAAATATACAGGTAATCTGTTGAGTATTTTAAAATTAATTTGAGTGGCTTCTATTGGTACCCATGGCAAAAGTGCTCGGTCAAATTACGTTTAAAATATTCAAAATAATGTTTCTTAAATATAAAGACATACCCTTTACACACTTGGCAGCCTATTCAATATTCATGGAGGACCTAGACTCGTCGTTCATTTAACATTTTATTTGTGTCCTCAGCCAGTGGTGTCAGCCTGCATGTGGCGTAATCGATTACAACGCCATTTAATTTAGTGACAGATCGGAGCTATCAATATCAACCTTCAAAATGAAGGCAAAGTGTGATTCATAGGACGTATTATGTCATAACCAATCCATGGTAAACACACTTTCTCTAACACCCCCCCCCCCCCCCCCCCCCCCCTATTCAACAGTTAGATCAAAAGGAGAAATGTTCCGACTGAATCCCTGGAAACCCCACGCCATAATGGATTTTTCCATTTTTCTATGCCCCGCCCATCATTAGCTAAGCTCCTCCCACAGCTCGCCGTGTTAGGATTGATCGATCCCCAAATGCCCTAGCTATCAATTTCCCGGAAAACTATACAGGGACGCTGTTGAATATTTTGTAACTAATTTGACTGGGTGCTTTTGCTGCCTATGGCAGCAACAGCACCCAGTCAAATTAGTTTTAAAATAGTCAACAGAATAGATATTAAACAGTAAAAACTCTGGAAAGGTGAATTCTGCAAAAAGTGTATGTCAATTGATCTCTCAAACACCAGAGACTTGTACACTTTTCTGACGTACCTTTCGATTTATTTTTGCGACAGAGCTATGCCATTTTCATTATGACGTTAGCTAACCAGTGCCGTAATTGAGTATGCCGACAGGTCGAATGAGAGCTCAAATTACATCAATGGCGGAACGACGTATTCTCACACGTGCATTTCGATAAGCCATGCATTATTTCAGAGAAATGCCAGGATGTTGTAGTGGACATTTTGAAAGCATAACATGATGAACAGGATGTTTCCGAAAGTTATTGCAGGTTCAGATACCAACATTATCAAACAATTGGCATATACTGTTTGTTAAATGCACGATTGGTAGCATTAGATAACGTAAATAATAAGAAATCTGGATAAACCATAAAGACGTCTCTTGTGCAGATCTTTATAATAACCGGATGCTACAATGTATCCGGTGGACCGGAGATGGTGTTTGGAAACAGTATTAACTTAGATTCTCTATGGACTGGGTTGTTCTGACGTGCGCATACATTTATGCCGCGTAAATGTGCACATACTAACACACAGCTTAACCGTTTTAAACCGCAGGCCGCACCCTAAAACAACATGTACCATGTGATACTTACTCAGTTGAATAATTTGAACCTATTATGACCGGGAGCTGTTGTTGCCTATGGCAGCAACAGGTTCGTGTTAAATTAGTTGCACAGTGTTCAACCGCTTTGCTTACCGGCATCGATCCCTTGAGCATTCAATTCTGGGAACTCAGGGTTCAAAAGGTTTAAATACACGATTGCATATTACAGAACATGATTGACATCCAGAAGAGCGTGTTTGGTGAAACTAAAATACGAACCGTCAATTGAGATTAATGTCATGTGTATCTCTTGGGAAATACTGATTCTCGCGCAACAGTTGTTTGCATAGTGCTGTGCATATTAACCCGGTACAAAACGAATTGCACTTAGTGACAGTGTCCAAGGGGTGTGTTTGGGGGCATCTACCCGCCTGCGATTCGTGAAGTGTACTTTGCAAAAGGTCAATCAACAGTCCGTCGGCCCTCAATAAAGATAAGATAGCTTCATAACCAACTGGATCGAGGCTACATATTTCGGACTTGTCCTGTCTGCCGGTGACCTGAGTTAATTCAAATGCAACTGAGCATGTTTTAATGGCTGACGCAGACGATCAGGTACTTATATAGCCTCCGAATGTGAGCAAATTCTCTTTTAGTATTTAAAAGAGAAACTTAACAGAAGAGAATTTATATTTTTTTAATCATACATAAAATGGTATTGGCTGTGTGTAATCTGATACGTTATTCGACACCGTAATAGAATTAGTAACACAAACATACTATTTTGTAGACTACAATACAGTACTGAACTGAAATTCCGCTTTTAATAGTGGCAAAGCCATTTACTCTATGAAGAGCGCTTAGGTATTCAACATTTTTACTGAAGGACCCCATATCCCTCGCCAGAGCGTGTGCTTATGCGTAGATTTTGCACATCGAAGAGATGTCGTTGAAGCACAGGGTGCCACGTGCATTTCGCTGGGCTAATTATATAACACCCCCCCCCCGCCCCCTCAAAATCTAAGCTAATGAAAGGATCCGACCTGTCATTCACGTATCTGCTGTCATAATCAATTCGTCAAATATTAGCTGACGTCACAATCACGCATAACACCGTAATGAAGACCGAAATGTTCGTAACAATGGTAAGAAAGTGAACTTATTGTACGTCTTACGTCATGCAGGTCTTAAAGGAAGAGAAGGGGAAATAATACATGACGTGCATTGGTAATATCATACAGTATTAAATAAACTACCCTCGGAAAATCATTGAAATGAAACGGGATTATGGTTTGATGATATAATTGCAGAAAAAGTAATCCTAAAGGGATGCTAATCTCATATCAAATGCTGTATTGCACCGATAGAGTGTGGTTTAGAGATTCCATATCATTTATATTCTGTCACATTCCCTTATCCGTGTCACAATTATTTGTTTTGTAATATCGCATAAACATTGAAAAGTGATTAACAAAGTTTTCTCCTCAAGCGATAGTGTGTGATGTCAATGTAAGTGTCAAGGCATTACATTCTTTATTATTTAATAGTCATCTTGATGAATATTTTGAAACTAATTTGACGGGAAGCTGATGTTGCGCAACGACTTCCCATCAAATTAGTTTTAAAATATTCAACGGCTTACCGGTATGCTTACTTTTATTCCGCATTGCCAAACAATAGATGGCACCTCTATGACTGAGAACATATACCGAGGCAGACACGCTGGGTTTTTTCTGATTGGTTGAAAAGTAAATCATGACAGCCATGATAGGCCGTAGACATTTCATGATGGCCATTATAAATGTATGTTTTTGCTTATTTCTCGGGTGTTCGAGAATAATAATTCCGGCGGTTGGTGGATTCAACATTAGCAACACGCGGTGATGTGAAACAAAGGATCTGCCTTATTTTTATCGTGCCTTTTGAAGAACCGCTTAGGGTTAAATTATGTTTGTGCCAGATGAGTGTGTATTGTTGGAAGTTTCAATGATATAACAACTCTGTTGTGTAGGGAAACTGTGGTGTGACCTCATTTGCTACCATAACGAATACATACCAATGTAGTATGCAAAAAGAGACTTTCATAAATAATAGAACGAATCCCAGAATCGAGTTTTTTGTATTGATTAGATTGTTTTTATTTCTTGGAAATGATCTTGACCATTACATGGTTACTTATTATGGGTAGTATTTTGAGTGCTTTGAGGCACTGGTAATACATGAAGATACATCTATTCAAGTGGTCGTCTACTTGCAAAGCATTGGCGTACACGCCAGTTATTCGACGAAAGCTCGAGTAGCAATGCCCAATTTGGGACCCCACACAGTCACAAGCATCATGAAGCATTTAATTCATTTTTTCTACGTGTAAATATGTTTGTACAAAGGTACAGTATACGTTAGCTCCCTCACTAAGGGGTTTTCAGAATTGTTCTCAAAATATTTAACCCGCTTCTTTATTATGTACTGAATTAAGGTAAATGTGAGTACAGAATACTATAGATCATTAGTGTATGTCAGATGCATTTGGAACAATAACTGTAGCTTCCCCATAGCATTTATCACGCTATTATCTAATGAAATAATAAATCCACACACGATTTTCAGGATTTTTGATATCGAATACTACGAATCCACAAGCTATGAACAACCAGCTAGAGCAGCCAGATTAACAAGTGATTTACTGTTCATCAGCTCCACTCCCGATAACCGAGTCCATCATTCCAGTGGCGCATCTTCAAAGATAACCTGCTTTTGGCCTGCAAATTAAAATCAATATGGGCACATTTTTATATTCTTGACGACTTGCGCATTTAGAGGTTAATTAGCTAAATGCTTAGATGTATTCAATGGTAACCGCACAGTGTATTGCCATACTATATTATCTGCCCGTTTAATTCATCTATACAAATGAATGTCAGAAATATGCCATTCGTAATCTCTGCCATTTATTAAGCCAGGAATAAAAAAACCCAATGCGTCTGGATTACTTTCATATTTACAACACGAGCCACTGATCAATGTGCAGTGGTATAGGCATTTCCATCAATCTGCCATACTAAGCGTTATGTAAGCACCCTCTAGCCTGCACGCCACCTTTCCTGAGTATCCATCCATCATCAGACCTCGTATGACGTCATAATCAGCTCAACGCTTGCATGATAACGTCATAATCATTACGTCACAAAGGGTTCCATATAGACCGTCACCAAATCTCAAATGGTCCGACACGGTGTATGAATTGTATGTCTTCGTAATTATTTGCTATTTAATAAACATGCTGTTGAATATTTTGAAACTAATTTGCCTGGACGCTGTTGCTGCGTTGTAGTGTTTTGGAAATTGATAGTTAAGGTGTTCAGAGATCGATCGATCCCAACACGAGTGAGGTATGGGTGGAGCTTAGCTAGAGATAGACGGGGAATAGCTAAAAAAGGAACGGTCCATTGCCTGTAACTTGCCTTACGGTACCAATGAACTGTATGTGTATTCACACAGAATGTATCACCCGATGTGTTGCAATATATTCTAGAAGCCGCATCGCACGCCATGTAGTTTATAATGAAATATTCTCCTTACTCCTTATTCCATGCAGACTGCTATAGCCGAGAAATATGTGCATGTAATCAATCTAACAATGCCGCGATCATTTCAGGCTAAACACCCCTACCCCCAAACCGGATGCGAGCGTCACGCGGGCGAGCGTAACGTATTAAGAAATTATTTTACACTGCCATTATAGTCTATGATAATTGCTAAACTACACGCGTGCGCGACAATCGGGAAGCGTAAATCGCTGACGCGCCAATCTAAATTAGAAATAAATTCTAATTTTTACGCCATACGCGATCGGCAAATCGCATATGGCCAATCATTTGACTATACTACAGACAGACAGACGGACAGGTGGGCGGGCGGACAGACGGATGGACAGACACACAGACATTGATAACACGCGGCGTGCAGTCAATCAGTCAAATTTCATGTGGTTAGTGTATGTCTGTCTGTCCGTCTGTGGTTGTACATAGGAAAAACTTAAAACGATCTGATTTTAAACAAGAAACAATGTTCTTTTTTATCATATGTCCTCGGGATAATTATGCAGCTTCCTGATCTACAGTTTTTTCTTAAATTAATGATGATTTCAGTCAAATTTTAGCAGAGTAGTGAAAAGATCAAGATTTTTTTCGAAAAAAAACACAAAAAATCAGACCTTTTCGTTTTAATCAGATATTTTCTATTTTTATGATTTTTATGATTTTTTTAACTTAGATAACAAAATCATTGATTTTATGCATGCGCTGAACTCATCAGAATATAATCTCTAGGAGCTATAAACAATGCTGACCTTATTATTCTATTAACATTGATTAAATAAAAAACAACCCTGAATTTTAGTAAGCGACATGTTATTCAAACAAGAATTTACAAACTCTGACTAAATAATACTAGGTACAACAATGGAGGAATCCAGTGTATAAGTCAATCATATGAGGTCACTGTAGTAATCAATTACGTCACGTGCAGGTTGACGTCACAATCCAGTGTCACAATCCACAATCATAATTGATAGGAATAAGCCGTCTTTAATCTAAAATAGTCTGTCAAGTTGGGCGAATTGTACGTCGTTACTATTCAATAAACATGATGTTGAATATTTTGAAACTAATTGGACTGGGTGCACATCAAACAGTCAAATTAGTTTCAAACTAATCAACAGCTTTTAATTTTCTGGAAATTGAGGTTCAGAGAGTGCAGGGATCGATTGATCCCAACACACGTCACAGGCAAAGCGTGATTGGAACTGAGCTAGAGATGGTCTGGGTATAGCTCAAACTGGCTTCCTCCATTCTGCTTCCATGAATATGTAGTCCATCAAACTACCCTGTCTTGCTATGGCACTATGCCTTCACCTGAATTGAAGAACTGTCAGAAGTTGTCGTGTATGACGAAGGCTTCTCGACCAGCGCAATTTCCTCCAATGTGTCTTAATGGATGTATGCTACCCTGTGCTTCTCTTGCCCCATCAAGCCACATCTGGTTATTCCTTGGTTACAGACAGGCACGCTGCCCTCACCACGGCATCAACTTTGTCAGCAGTAGATTACTTTTCCTAGATATTCTCCATCTTGCGGAAAGAATTCCAAAATCCCGTTTTCAACAGCCATCTGTGGCCTGTAATGTTGATAATTCTACGTGCGGCTTTCCAAAAGCTGATTTCGTTCCCCGTATGGATGCATTAAATAGCATTTAATCGGGAATGCTGCATCTCCTACTGCAACAACGGGACTTCTACCCGACTGTGCTGAATTGGGCAAGAGAAGCGAGGCCGCGACATTCTTCTTGTCCGGTGGCACGTGCTCAGCCACATCAAATATGATATTCATTTATCAAATGTGTCTCTTATTAAAATAAATTTAAATATCGTCAACATTTGATCGTAATACCTGCTGTGTGCATTTTATAAGATAGTTGTATGCTAGTCGAGCTTAAGGTCAGTGCAGTATGTAACAGCGATTTATAGCACCTGTATTATTTTCAAAAGCAACATGATACAGACATAAGGTCGCTTGATGTTGTCCCAGGACAAACGATATGTTTGCACACCGTCCATTCTTTGTGAGTATTTGGTTACATTTATTATGGTTTTTCAATTCCTCCAATTAGAAAGGGAAACATGAAAACAAAGTCTCACAGAAACAGATCTTGGAAACATGAAGTGACATCATATAAGTGTGGTGATGATTACAACATAATTGTTAGAGTTGCACCGATTGACGGGTATGCACCTTTAAGTTATGTTTATCCAAAATAGAATACATTGGACGCTTCTAGAATCTTTAATAGAAATGTTAACATTCATTCATTCATAAGACATAATAATGATTACTGCACATCTCACTTATTCGTAAGCCTGTACTTGTTATATCATTTACTTTGTGGAGAATGCTTGGACAGTCTCCGATCCTTCCTGAAGTCTGTTTATTGTTGTTTATTGGATGCTAACACTTGGCCAAATAATCATCTGCTATCGTAAGTAGATCATTAATATTAACCTATATTGTTACCTATATTTGATACCTGAAATGATCTGGAAAGTGTCTAGCGAGATCTTGTAGATTCTGAAATATTCCATATGCTTATATATATTGCCTGTGCAACTACCGCTTTATTCGATATTTAAATACAGTTACATTGTTGCCATTTATATAATATTAATAAATTACAATTCTCTGAAAAGTTGTTCAAAGGAAAACATGTTTCCGCATGATATCAGTGCAACGGGGTTATTTTGGGGAAACGTTTCCCGAATACCAGTTCGCTTTGGTTAAATTATAAAGTGCACCCACAGAGAACTAAACGAAAAACGCAAATTCTCTGCTCTACAGAACTGCTCATTACCGATGTTATATCAAGCAAACACAGTCTGACAAATAATAACAATCTTATCCATGTTAAACGTTATATAGTGAGGGTTGTTTCTGAACAGTTAACCGTTGTGTTTCTAAATCAAACGACGTCTCATTTAACAAAATACTTCCTACGCCGATACTCACTACATATGCCTTGAGAATATGCAGCCCATCTTGATATCCCACGTGCTATAGTGTGTACATGTCAAACTTCCATAAACATAGCGATTCTAGTATGATCGATGGTAACCTGGATTTGGCATTGAGTTTAGTGATGTATCCTGGTGCATTTCTTAGTTACAGATTAGTATCCTGCATCACGATCAGCAAACTCACATATCGCCAGATGATCTATTAACCGACAATTCCACACAGGTAACCTAACTGTCGGAAGCATTATGCTATTCAAGTAACGGAATTCTTAATATTTAAATTGAAATTTAGATTGTGCGAATTTGTGTTTTAATTTATAAATGGATTATACGTACAAAGTGGGCCGGGATTAGTCAGACATGTTCGGGGCATTGCTAGACATGTATATCCAATCAGTGTGTATGTGACATTTCAATCAACACATATACTGATATCCTTTCAGGTTAAACCCTGATATGGGTGGTCAGTCACAAGTACCAACCATTTAAGTGCTAAGCTTTATAAAACTGAGATTATATTTTAGTCTGAATTACATTTCCTACCCTAAAGTATAGCTTCAATTACAATTTGCCGATCATGTATTGAAACTAGGTCTGTAACGAACATGTGTCGCAAAAATCGCAAACCAAAGGATGGCGAACCATGGTTCGGTTCGCTTGTATGGGATTCATGTGGTTCATGAACCATACATAAGCTAACCCAACCGATGAATTCCCATATCTACTTTTTAGGAAACCCATACCTGTACACTGTTGAATATTTGTAATTAATTTGACTAGAAGCTGTTGCTGCATAAGGCAGCGCAGCTTCTAGTCAAATTAATTACAAAATATTCAACAGAGTAAGTTTTATATCATAAAGAATTTTCTGTTGAGGGATATGCCATTGATAGACGCACACTCTCTGTGACTGCCCTCTAAGTGGGATTTACGAAGATGACCATGAATGGAACTTAGCCGGCTATGAATCTTATTATTTTCTAAGATTTGTTGCCAGAACTTGTCATTTGCGTTTTTCTACCATTTACCCCGTAAACCCATCTGCCTTTAAATGTTATTTTCTTTTAGGAGTACTTTCTCGCATATAATAGCGTAGTAGAAAGGTTCGTGAACCAGTTCATGTTTCGGTCATCTGTATCGTGAACCGGTTCGGTTCGTGAACATCCTCACGAACCTCAACCATAATTGAGACCGTGTCCAGTGTGTGTACTTGGAGTAGTCTGATTGGAAGTGCGCGTTGAACAGATCTATGAGCATCTGTTCATTGATCTTATCTTATTCGGAAATTAAAAACCCACATTGGCGTTGAATAAAATCAGATTGACAAGCATCCGCTCAGCAAGAAATATGTCATCGATCTTGTCTGAGCTCGTATTCAATTCTGTTTTGACAACGTGCATATCAAAACAGACAATAGCGTTCGTTATCTAAGACATACTGCCGTTGTCGTGCGTGTATACAATTGAGAAAATCTATGAAAACGAATAAAAAGCGCGTTTAGTGTATTGACGTAGACCGGATTCTCTTAAGAGCAGTGCTGATAATGTCTAATAAATGAACGGCTCGGTCCTATGTAAGGCAGGGATCTGTTTCTAGATACGCCCAACAATGTCCAGCATCTAATCTCCAAGGTAGCTATACGTGTATGCTGTTGAATGTATTGAAACTAATTTGACTTGGGGTGTTGCTGTCTATGACAAAAGCCACATGTATATAAAGCCGTCGTCTCTACACTCACAGGCCAATATCTCCAGTCGCAGAATACAGCATGAATATGCGCCTCATTTAGACAACTAACGCCACTGGCACTTCTTTATCCTCGGTAAATGGACCACTATGTAATGCTTACTGTTCTTTCTATTACCTCAGAAGATTGTTCCCTGGATTCGTGTAATCGTGCTGGTTTGTATTTGCCTGTCTGCGCGCAAGGCGTGTGCCAGTCGCTATATTCTTTAAGTAACCCAGATCAGACCCTAGATTGACAAAGGATAGAGATGTTAATATCCAACATCCGGCCCCATATTGCTTCTAATTAGACTATGAGAAATAATGGGATTTTGGAATAAAACATGGCTGGAATAAAACATTAGCGAACATTTGCACAATTAACGATACATTTGCGCAAGGACAATGGGAACAGCAATGAAAACATTGATCGATATTGCGGGTCTGCTTGCATGATAGCTTTCATTATGCTTTATGCCAATGTAATTTTGACTCATTTAAGAGACAGTGGGCAATTACGTTCCTTTGATAGTGAAATAATTGTAAATGTAATGGGAAAACGCCATATTCCGCTCTTTTAATATCTATCCTATTTACCTATTAAGTTGCACTAAACGGCTTTTTATTTCAAGTTATTCAGTGCATATTGGCACGTATGTTTCTGATAAAATATTTCTGTTTCCACGTAATGGACGGGGGCGTGGGCTAGGACGGGGCCAACATGACACAGCATGTACATGAATTAATTTTTCCCCATGATAAATCAAGGTCAACATGCCACTAGGCGACACCAATTGCATTGGCGTTGTTTTATGCTTGGTGGATGTAACATGCCGCGTTCTACATGGTGTATTCTCGCGTCACAGGAATGCACTGAACTTAATTCTTTCCTGGCGAAGTCGGAAAAACCAGCATCGGCAGTCGTATCATCTGCATTGCCATTTGCAGGCCAAGAGAAGACTATCTTTTATGATATATCATATGGAAAAACTGGCTCGATAACCGAGACAGTCATCCCCATTTTCAAGGAGTTTTCTCTTGCCTGATACTTGGATATTACAGCATTACGTGCCAATATGATCATGAAACTGCAATGGGACAACTTGATATATTTTAATATGTTATTGTTGCAAGCGTCAGCATTAACATCCACAAAATTCACCTTCCAGTTCATTTGAACTAAATTGAAGTTTGTGACCAGTCAGGCAATTCACATACCTCTTGATTAACGCATCCACGTGTATTACCTACCCGAGCTTTTCTAGTGAATCCTTCTTAGTATGTAATATATCACGGCAGTATGTAGCATTAATGTCCTAATAGTAGGTGGTAAGGTTGAGGTTCGTGAGGATTTTCACGAACCGAACCGGTTCACGATACAGATGTCCGAACCACGAACTGGTTCACGAACCTTTTTACTACGCTATTGTATGCGAGAAAATACTCCTAAAAGAAAATAACAATTAAAGGCAGATGGGTTTTCTGGCTAAATCGTAGAAAAACGCAAATGGCAAGGTCTGACAACAAATATTAGAAAATAATATAAAATTCATAGGCGGCTAAGTTCCATTCATGGTCATCTTCGTAAATCATACTTAAAGGACAGTCACAGAGACTGCGTGTCTATCAATGGCATATCGCTGAAAAGTAAATTCTAGTCAAATTAATTACAAAATAGTCAACAGTTTTCAGGCTTGTTTTCCTAAAATTAGATAAGGGAAGTCATCGGTAGAATTAGCTTATGTACGGTTCATGAACCACACGAATCCCATACAAGCGAACAGAAACATTGCGCGTCATCGTTTGGTTTGCGATTTTCCGAACCAATGAATGTTCGTTACAGCCCTAGAGGTGGGTTGTGTGGTGGTTGCTTGAAAAATATGTAAAAAGCCGAAACTGTTTCTAATTTGCATATAGTAAAGGTGACCGCCAAGACAATGCTATTTTGTCATATATATATATATATATATATATATATATATATATATATATATATATATATATATATATATATATATATATATATATATATATATATATATCTATATATACACTTGTATGTAATGTTTATTTCTGATATAAGATGCTAAATTATACTTTTCGTTCAGATAGAACTTGCATAATTTATGTCAGGCAGATAATCGAACAGCGTAGCTAGGATACGCGCATGCACAATTTCTTTTAGTGTAGAGAATACTTTTATGTTATCTGGATTTTCTCAAATGAAATATCTGTCAAAATAACTCGAAGCAGTATTCGAAAGCGATAACGGAACGAACATATAATTCAAAATGGCGTTACAGTGCTTCACACAATACGGCCACTATTAAATACATTACTTGGCTTTTCTGATGGGATGGATACTGTAGCATATATCACTTTGTCTCGGGTCGCATGGATTTGCATGTGCCTGTAAGGAAATATGGGCTAGCAGGTAGAGCAGGTTTATAATTTATTAACACCTACGACTAGGCACATGAATTTGCTACACTCTATCCTATGCTAGTACCATGATATCACATCCAGGACAGGCATGAAGGAATACTAATTTTTCCGCAAACATCATCGTCATGGCTTTCCATTAAGGAGATGTTATAATCGCATCGGACATGGCATCGAAGAAATATGGGCGTGTCTGTATTCTAAGTAACAAGATCAGTTTAATATATGTGACCTTTGCCATTTCACATATGCATTGTCCTAGATAATCACCTACGAATGTTATGGACCTCTGCGTGCCGTTATTGATGGAGAGAACGAAAGTTATCAATCTTAGTTTTCAAGAGTATATCATTGCAATTTATAATGGCTCGATGAGGACTGTCCTTTGTAGATAGTGCTTCAGATTCAGCGACAACATGTTTTATTGTATTTGTGTGATTATTTGCATATATTCTCGTCAGTTGTTTTACATTTCCATGAGCTTGCTGCAGATAGGAATACAGACCCAGAACGCAGTGAAATGGATGAACCAGATATTTCACTCACGTATGTGACATACTAATCAGCTACCTCATAGGCAGGCCGACATCACCATCATAATTGACAGAGAATTCCTCAGTATGAAACTGACATATTCCGTCAAGTGTACAAATTACATATCTGTGACGGATTTACTATTTACTAAACGTTAGGCAGCAACGGCGCCCAGTCAAACTACTTTCAAAATATTCAACAGCGTACCTGTAGAGTTACTTTGAAATAAGGATTCTGTGAACTCGGTGTGTAAGGTATATACACCAACCCTAACATGTGCAAAGCGTGTGAGGAGCTTAGTTTGAAATGGGTGGGTCACAGCGAGATAAAGATCCATTTCTACACCAAAGTGTTCAGGACATAGAGCGCATCAGGTTGCATATTATATTGACCACTACCATTCTGTCTGTTGACTGTATATAGTTTTTGCTTCCAATAGTGCTCTTAACCAACTACATGCTCTTACCAGAAATAATCGGGAATATGATCATACTATGGGCATGTAATGGCCATACATACACATTAAGCAAGTTTGTCTCATAATAAGTTATTATGAAATATTGGTTTCGCAAAGCACACCCTACATATGTCAAATGATGATGTGATTTAATTGACTGACGGAGCAATACATAACACAGGTATCTGACAGTTTGCATTATCCTCATTAGTGTTCTCTGGAGTGGAATGCGTTATTGATGAGCTATGTTTACGATTATGAAGTATGTATTACCCTATAATCGTCTCATAAACATGACATAATGGGATCAATCTTTATCGCATCCTAAATAATTCTTATGCGAGTTACTTCTATAATTGGCCTCCTGAGTCAGTGTCGGCTTAAAGTGGAGCGCGACCCTAGACTTGAGCCCTTAAGGGTTCGATTTTATTTAATCTAGACGCTCCGAGATGTCATATGAGGCCTCTTTGAAATACTGGTATTACTTATTACGCTGTTTCAAGAGAATTATAATGTTTGAAGGCCAGGAGGCGACAATTTTTGTAAATTTACCAAAATAACATTCTCACGTCCTGCAAATGGAAATTCCTCAGGACCACTGTAGACTCATTTTGACCATAGACGTGGCATTAACTGGGCAATAAGATCCACGCCATTACATAGCCAACGCCCATTTGCAGGCCAAGAGAAGAATATTTTTGAAACTGTACGGCTGGAATGACTGGCTCGGTTTGTGTCTTAACACTGAACTTAATGAACGTAATGGCACCGGTGACCTAAATAGTTGAGCCCTTGACCTCAGACTAAAAACAATCATAAACTGTTGTAATATGAAAGCGTGTGCTTCATCTTGTGATTCTGCCTTCTTGCACTCCTGGGAGATATGGCTAGAAATGTGTATTCCAGTCTGCACTTGGTGAACCTTGACCTAGATATATGATGCTGTGTCCGGCAACTCATTGAAACTATTACCGCCTATAATAGGAATGGAGATACCAAATTTAGTGATTCTACCTACTTGCGTTCCTGATTTGGGGTCAACACTGCATTTTCCGGTGCACTTAATGAACCCGTGACCTAGATATTTAACGATTTGACCCCAAAATCATTCATTGCCTAACCTTTTACAACATGAACCGATTTGCCAAGGTTGGTGATTCTAATTTCGTGAATTCCTGAAATACTCCTCGAACATGCAGGTAGGAGGGCGGGTGGGCAGGCGGGCGGGCAGCTGGACTGATGGCGGGCGGGCGGGCGGGCGGGCCGGCGAGCGAGCGGACAGATCAGACGGACGGCTGTACGCAGTTAGGCAGGCATACAGGTAGGTAGGCAGACAGGCAGACATACATACATACGTGCATGCTGGCAGGCAGGCAAGCAGGCGGGCGGGCGGGCGGGCGGGCGGGCTGGCTGGCGGGCGGGTAGGGAGGCAAATAGCACATGTTGTTGATTTCCTGGATCGCTGCCATTTTCCTCTTCTTCGGAAGGCATTGGGGAGAGTCGACCAATCGGAAAACAGCTCGCGACGTGGGCGATGATGCGGCGTGTGTGAGCTTGTGCTTGGCTGAATGCTCCCCCAACTCCTTCCATACTATTTAAGTAGTAGATGCGTGCCATATTAAACGACAATCCCGCGACTCCGCGGACGTATTTTATTGGATATTCAGAGTTTTTCATGACGCCTTTACGTCATTCATTTTAGAACGTGGAATTCCGGCTGTCAAAGCGACCAGTTGCATAAACACTGATCTTCTAGCTCATGAAGTATATCCTACACCGGATTAAGCCTCTAATTAACAATTGTTCGGCGACATATCTTCCATTTCCACTTTATTTCTGTAAGATGTTGAGGCCAGTGATTTATTTGACGGACAGACAGGCAGCGAAATCAGCAAACAGACAGCCTCAACCACAACACTAACACTGGGCTTTATTTGCATGAAAAATAAATAGCAACTTGACGGGGTCAAAGATAGAAGCGGTATTGACTTTAATCGACGAGTTTTTTACATTATCCAAACATCCTCCCGCTAATGAAAGATATGACGATGCATGTTTATTATTATAGCGGTATTAACATTATTTATGCATTCATAAATATTGGCATCGTGCGTTCAGCTCAAGAATGGCATGTGCCGCCGAATAGATAACACATTCTGTCAAGCATCAGCGTTATAACTGAGCTGTTTAATGCACGATCCAGGGTGTAACCTCACAAGCAAACATTGCAATAACAACACGCTTCACTGGGCTATTCGTGGATGTACACGTTCTGTTAATCAACCCTTTTTAATGTTAGCTATATGTATTTTAGCAAATCCATTACTTCGTGGTGTTACTGTCAATTAGTCCGACCTCAGCGCCACACATTGGTATTATTTTTAAATAAACACAACATGGTACTTCAAATTATAGCATCCTGCATTTATCAAGGGGCAGTAAATCGCTTATTGAAATACAACTACAATCAATGAGCTGTCATATTCGTCAAGCCCAAACAGAGGTGCTTGTAAGCAGCGCGTTGCAGCGTGTTGCATATACAAAGATAATCCAGAGTGCTCGTGACTCTAGTGATTTGTGAACTCATTTTCGTGTCTCGCCTTGAAGGAAATGCTTAGAAGCGTATCCGTCTCGAACATGCTGTTTAACAAATTTAACAAGTTTTATCGGTACGATACTTATCCTGGTATTAGTACAGTCACGTAAACGCCCAGTAACCTGCGTTATCCATGGATATAAATCTCACCTATATTTGGACAGCTCACTAAAGGAATGCTAACTTCATCATCTATAAGCCATTCAGTTGGTTTAACTTGGCACCGATTAACTATGTATGCCATTGTTAAGCGTTGATCATGCCCTCAAAGAAAGATATTCAGACCTTAAATAACAAGCTCCCTGACCGCCATGATGATCAGTTTCCAGAAACATAGACAGGTACGCCGTTGAATATTTTAAAACTAATTTGACTGGACACCTATGGCAGTATGTTTTCTGAAATATTAAAGACATTATGCAATTCGCACAACAACACTTAGTCCGCCATCACTTAAGAGTTCGTGACGATCGTTTCTACTTTGTTCATGACATCATTGATTATGACATCAGCATACACATTACGTAGTTGATTATGGTGGCATATGATTTATGGATAAACTGAAATGCTCCATTGCATCCATCGGTGCATTAATTAGTGAACGACTTCTATATTGGCGAGGCAGTGCCACATCCCTCAAGAAAACCGATGAACCCCGCGAGCTGATACGCTTTTAAAGAGTGACCTCTTTCTAACAACAGCGTGCCAATTTCTAGTTAAGCTCCCATGCATATGCAACAAGATGATTATTACACACTAAAGAATGTAGTGCATTGGCACGTACATGACATCACACACTATCGCTTGAGGAGACACAATGGTGGAAAACATGGTTCAACATTTGCGTGATATCTGTATCACAATTATCTGCTTTGTAATAAGGGAATGTGACAGGATAAGAATGCTATGGTATCTATCAACCTTAATCTATCGCTACAATAGAGCATTTGATATGAGATTACCATTGCTTTAACTAGTGTGGACATGTAGGAATACAAAGCAGCCTATATGCCTCATTGGAGGGTAATTAAGAATGCCCATAAGCATTAGTGGGCATTTAATACACTGGACGGCAGGACGCAGTACGGCAAGCCATGTTCTATAACGTACCATCCGTGGACTGTTTAACTTGTGTACTTGAAAGGCCAAATACAAAATACATTCGCAATTTAAGGGGAGGCGGTACTGCAGTTTCCAAATTAGTTTAAATATGTGCAACAGCTTTTTTGATGACGATGAATGTCTGTTTTCTGCCGCTAGGAGGAATGGGCAGTTGCATTTTTAGCCATGCCCCGCCCATCACTAGCTAAGCTCCACCCACACCTCGCTGTGTTGGGATTGACCGATCCCCAAATATTCTAGCTATCAATTTCCTGAAAACTATACAGGGAAGCTGTTGAATATTTTGTAACTAATTTGACTGGGTGCCAATGGCAGCAACTGCACCCAGCCAAAATGGTTTCAAAATATTCAACAGAATATTTATTAAATAGTAAAAGCAAACAATATGTACAACAGCGCATAGACCGTCTTCAAATATGCGTTCGTGACGTACTTATCGACGCCATTCATGGCGTCATTCAGCATGATGCCATTGTACACATCACGCGGTTCATTATGACATCATATGATGGGTACTCTGGAAAGGTGAATTCAGCTAGACATCGGAAGCCTATACATGCAGGTGCTAGTTGCTTGAGGTAACTGGTGGACCGGAGTTAACGCCACGCTACTGAGCTAATGGTTAAATACAATCATAGGTACGTGTCAAACTGTAGATACACAGGCACGCCCCTATCCGTGCCAGAGATAAAGGACATTTGACATTCACAGACATTTGGCAGCAGATTCGTTTGTTCAAACGAAGCCAATCGGTCAATTTCGCCAGCGGCCATCTTGGATTTCGTTTGATTTTTAAAATGTTTCGGCGGATGCCTAGTTTTCACGAACACGATGGTTTCTCCAAAACTGCTGAATGGATCAGGCCAAAATTGAGAGATATGATTAGCGAGTATGGGCCATTAGCGCATGTTCAAGGGAACTTGATCATTAAAGAAAATATAGCCACCGTGGGTGAAATAGCGTGTTGGGCGGTTATATTGGATTTTTTTGTTTGATGGATTTTGAAGCTGAAATTGGTTTGATAAATTGTTTCGCGTATTCTGCTCGCAAATTTGCCATTTTCGAAACTGTCGGGTAAACTTCATGAAATATGATCTAGGGCAAGAGCTGAACCAAGTTTGTTCGAGAGATCTTGATTTGCCAAATTGTTCAGCGGCCATCTTTCCTGAACTAGTTTTTGCGAAGCCGACTTTACCAGAACTGCTGAACGGGTCGGGCTGAAATCTGGCAGATATGATTAGGGCCAAAGCCCCATTAAAACGTGTCCATTAAATGTGTATACATAAAAAGAATGGCCATCGTTGATCAATCAAAATATTGCGTGCTTAGAGGCCATCTTGGATTTTTTGTATAAATCATATAAAAGACTCCTTATTAACAACTGGGTCAATTTTAGTAAAACTTAACTAGACTTTCACAGAAATTAGATTGATAAGTTTTTCCAATGCTCATCTCGTTTTGTTCAATTGTGCCAGTGGCCAATGATTCCACGTGAGCGATGCACGCTGTTTGCGCATCTTGTATGATGTAATTAATACGAAAATAGCAGATTGCCAATAGTTTGCAGATTAGTAAAACGTGTTGAAACGTTTTCTAAAATTAAGGCTGATTTGTTTGGCGCGAGAATAATCATTCGAAGAGCACTCTTTTGTCAATTAAGAGTACCACCGCAGGGAATTCCGTGTAGTGAATTCGGAAGTGGCGAGTCCCTCTGGACTGGCAGCCATGGGATGCGCTTGCGAGTCTAGTTAAACTGTTCATAACGATGGCGTATTGGTGTAGTGTCTAGCACTCAGCACTGTGTAACAAGAGAACCTCGACAGCATTGGAAACATCGGAAATCGCACTTGCTCATTGCCTCGGCCATCTCAGGAGTATAAATGGGTACCGGTGTAAAAAGACTGACATAAAACCCTCCTAGACATGGTGTGAATTGGACCTGGAATCAGGGACTCGATAGACGACAACCAAAACTAATAACTTCCACACTGCTCATAAACCTATCATACACAAATTCAAATTCAGATTTTTCTCAGCGTCCTTGCAATCTGGTGACTGTATATGTGTAAGAACGACAGCGCAATGCCAGGGAAGCAGATAATGGCAATGTAAACGCAGTTTGGTAAATACATTTAGAACTTCATTGCCTATTATATGGAAGCCAGGGAATTATCTTTTATCGTATTCGTGCCAATATGGACGGAATAACCCGAAATAAAACCCACTATTGCAACATTGAAATAACAGCAAAGAGAGCAGCATATATACATTTTTCTGACACATTTAGCATTATCTCGCTATCAAAGGCATATAATTGCACCGTATCTTAAACGAGTCAACATTGTGTCAATATACCACCTAGCGAATGTAATCATGCAATCAACCACAACAGATAATATACATAACCTAGCACTACTTTCGCCAAAGCGTGTATTGTCCACACGCCCGTGTATCGATAAAAATGTTGTGCTCACTACGCACTTCATTCCGCTTACTCAGATTAGGTGCACTATGGAACTAATTGCTAGATCGTATCATCTCTATTCTCTGTTAATCCGGGTTGCATAGAGAATATAACCACTGTTATCAGCATTGCATCCAGCCAGGCAAATACAAACCAGCGCGATCGCATGCCCTCAAGCAACGATTATCTGAGGTAATAGGAACAACTTTAAGCCTTATATAGTGGTCCATTTACAGAGAGTAAAGAAGGCCAGTGGCGCTAGTAGTCTAGATGAGGCGCCGGCACACTCCCGCATTGTTGCTGTATTCATGGACTGAAGTTACTTGGAGTTGAATTGTTTTATAATCAAACATCACTAATAGAAGCTGATGCGGGGTAGTAAGATTGTATGTAGCTTACTTATATAATTACTCACGACTGTATGTATGTCTGCCTGCCTGCCTGCCTGTCGTGCCTGCCTGCCTGCCTGCCTGCCTGCCTGCCTGCCTGCCTGCCTGGCTGACTGTCGGTCAGTCGGTCGTTCGATCAGTCTAACAGTCGGTCGGTCGGCCGCTCAGTGGATCGGTCGGTCGGTCGGTCGTTCAGTCGGTCGGTCGGTCGGTCGGTCGGTCGGTCGGTCGGTCGGTCGGTCGGTCGGTCGGTCGGTCGGTCGGTCGGTCGGTCGGTCGGTCGGTCGGTCGGTCGGTCGGTCGGTAGGTCGGTCGGTATGTATGTCTGTCTGGCAGCCTCTCTGTTCTTTTGGCTGCCTGCCTTGCTGTCTGTCCGAGACATATCTCCGGAACAGACTGAAGTAGAATCAACAGATTTCCGACGTTCACACTGGTGCTCATTTCTACTCATTAGAGGTAACGATTAGTGAAGGAATGTTCACACATGTCTAATAACTTAATGCCACACGATACAGACCCACGAACCTGTGCCCCGCCACTTCCACCAGCTCGGGGGAGTTTGCGCATATGATCCTAATGCCACAGCACAATGCTCACACAGTGTATGCATATGCCTAACAATACATCATGTGTTGCATGAATGGGAAACGTTGGCAAATGAATCTACAAGGCGATGGCTTGCCTTGCTTGCAGAAAATTCATATGGAGCCCACAACGCTGGTTTTATGGTATACGGATGACTAGTAAATAAAGATCTGGTGTTTTAACATGTTCGTTTAGCATAAGCACTGGTATGGCTTGTTAATAACACGCACTAGCCATTTCAATGCTAAGCGTTTATAATATTGATATTATATGTTAGGTTGATTTGCATGTGCTACGCTCAAGTAGTAAATTCCATAAGAATATGCCGATCACGCGGTGAGTTCGTGTCGGGAGTGTGTACATGAAGTCCTCAGATTGGAGTTTCACTTTTGAACAAAACAACATATGTTTATTGATCATATTTGGAAATTAAAAAAATCCCAGTGACGTTGAATAGCAAGACTGATTGCCATGGCTCTACACGCTATCGATCTTGTCTGGTATCGCATTCAATCCTTTTTGACAAAGAAGTTAATATCAAAACAGACAATAGTGTTCGTTATCTGAGAAACACTGCCGGTCGTGTATGTAGGAAACATGAGAGCATCCATGAACACGATTAAGAAGCGTGCTCATGTATTGATGTCGAATAGATGTTAATAGCGGATCTGATGATATCGAATAAATGAAGGAGGCGTTCATATTCAATGCACCAACTCTTTATTGATGACGGACTAAGCGTTGGTGTACGAATTGTATGGCTTTACTTTTTACTAAGCAGGCTGAACATTTTGAAACTAATTTGACTGGGCGCTGTTGCTGCTGCTATAGCTAATGCCAGATTCCTCTATGTACACCCCTTGTGGGATCGGTTTGAAACTTTGGAATTTAGACGTCGGTATCTAATTTTCAAAATTTCTACACGTAACCTGTTGTGTATTTTGAAGCTAATTCCATTGGGAATTTGTGCTGCTTCAGCATATGGCAAAATATACACTTGCCTGTATACACATCAGTATTGACTACTCTCACAGAATAATATTCCCATTCCTTAAATGCAGGAGGCCGTATGAGCCCATACCCACCTCGTCTACACCACGATCGCTACTGACCCGTCGTTATTATCGTCAAATGGACTGCTTTTTAAGGCTTCCTGTTTTTCCTATTACCTGGGATAATTACTGCTCGAAGGCATGTACTCGCGTTGCTTTATATTTGTCTTTTAACCTGCGGGTCTTACGTGTAGACAGAGAATAAACATGTTAATATCTAGCATCCGGCCCCACATTACACCTATTCTGGATAAGCGGAATAATTGATGTTTGGAATAAAACATTTAGCTGACATTTCAGTATTAAACCTATGAACCATGTTCTCTCAGAATCTCAATTTCAGCGTTACTATAGAGATACACTAATTTAATAGGAACCTGCTGTTGGCATAGACAGAAGCATCTATCAGACACTTTTTGCTCGGGGATCTCAGGTTCAGAGATTTACCAATACTGCTTCAGATATATTATCCATGCTTCCATGCACAGCACGGGCGGGGCGGGGTGGTGTTGGGGAGGGCAACATCGCGCAGTTTTTACATAGATTTACTTTTTGCAATGAGCAATCAAGTGCAACATGCCACTAGGTAACTACAATTACATTGATGTTGTTTTCTGCTTCTCCGACTTGTGACGAGGTATTCTCGCGGGACAGGACTGCACTGGCATTAGCATGTTCATGGTGAAGACGGCTAAAATCAAAATATTAGAATATTTGCTTATTTAATGTCCATTTGCTAGCCAAAATAATACTAATTTTGGAAGATTTACCACATGGAATTGCTATTCCAGTGATACATTTTCAAATATAGCCATTTCTTGACCTGCGTATTGGCATTCAATGTACACATATTTCAATTTTCCCAGACCAAATTTAACCATTACATGATTAATACAATTTATATACTCCTAGTTATAAAGTCATTTGACACTAATGTGTTAGCTGTTTTGGTATTGCGATAGACACCAGACTTAGATGACGCAGACAGTATTTGAGACATCCACATCTAAGCTACCTACATGCTCATGGCAATATGAGTATGAGACCCCGAAGAGACAACTTAATATCTGAATTTGCTAATGCTACACTAGCCGCCATTGCCATTTGCCAAATGCATAGCTTCTGTGTGTACTGTGTTCTGTGGCTGCCGTAGTTTGAAAGCAGGCTGCACGTGCAATCAGACTTCTTTTCTTCTTCACCATGTCTTGTCCTCAGAGGGAGCCTTTCTTTAGCTCCTTTACGTTCTTCTTGGTCATTATATTACACGAGCTATATTGATATGCTGAGGGAGCGACCATGCGTGTAATTCACAGAGTTCGTGAGCAACACATCCATATATTTTAGCCAGACCGGAGTGTTTCCACTTAATTCTGCTTAATGGTTAATATATCAGGGCAACATGAAACATTAATCCGTCTTCAGTTAATGTAACTCCTTTAAAGGTAATACCTGTCAAAAGAGCATCTGCACTGGTCTTAAAAAGAATCCATTTGCAAGCCATGCGAAAACTTGTTTTGCCATTCAAGTGGTAAATTTTCAAAAAAAAATAGTTTTCTCTTGTCTTGCAAATAACACTGACTAAGAAAACTATTATATTTCCTTTGTTCGCCATGATGGCCAACATTCAGCTCATAAACAAATTATTTTCCTAAATTCCAGAGGTAAATTTGTATAAACCATCTTCTCATGTACAGCAACTTGTTATTCACTGATTACAGATTTAAATTGTTCTTGATCAGTTCGGATACATTAAAGGGTTAATAATTGAGAGAAGAGGTATTTTGATCGCTTTGAGGCGCTGTTGATGCAAGAGGGGTTAATGGCTTAATACTGCGCGGGATGGGGGCTGGCTACTGGATTTATCAACGGCATGTGTGGGCAGTTGGGATGTACGTATCATTCCATGACACATGCGTTTGGCGGCCATAATTGACAATTTGGGATGAAGAAAATGCCA
>CM067366.1:32626261-32648761 GCA_034401795.1 Chaetoderma sp. LZ-2023a
CGCTGGTGTATTACCATCAACATAGAAAAATCATAAGCCATGCTATTCTCACTGTCCACCAAAACTAAGGTTGGCAATCTGACACTGGGCGGAACTCCACTCGAGTACGAGGACCAGCAGACATACCTGGGAGTCACCTATGCCAGAAGATTAACATGGAAAGAGCACATCCAGAACGCAGAGGAAAAGGCCAGAAGAAAGCTAAACATCATGAGGAAGCTGGCAGGAACAAAGTGGGGTGCCAATGAAAGGATCCTCAAGACCATCTACCTAGGTGCCGTACGACCACACCTTGAGTATGGATCCACCTCATGGATGACAGCAGCTATATCTCATCAACAGAACCTCGACAGAGTACAAAACCAGGCACTGAGCATCATCACTGGTGGAATGAGATCAACACCAATTGAAAAAATGGAGCAGACAGCAGGCATCCCCCCCCCCCACCACTTAGCAAAGGAAGGGAATGCAAAACACTGATCCAAGCTGCAAAGTTCAAATCGTTCAACAACCACCCGATGAAGATCAGGCACGCACAGCTGTGATCAGGAAGTCCTAAAAGATCAAGTTTTGTGAAAGAGATAAAAGCACTTCAAAGGAAACACCAAGAAATGTTGCCAGCACAAATAGAAGACCCAAACCACACCCTTGATCCTCCACCCTGAGAAAACAAACTAGAGAGCATAGCTATTCGCAGCACAGTACCTCATCTCACAACCAAAGATGAACACAGTGATGTGAGCAAGAAGGTCCTGACCCTCGCCATGCTGGTAGAAATGTACCCTCAGGAGACATGGATAAGGATCTACACAGATGGATCAGCCAAAGATGCAATTAGGAGCGGAGGTGCCGGACGGCACATACAGTATCCAAACGGACAACACGAGTCAGCTGCAATACCGACAGGCAAACACTTCACAAACTACAGAGCTGAAGACGAAGCACTGGTTTATGCAACTAATACCATCAGCCGAACAGCAGACCCTATTGCACAGATTGTCTTTTTATCTGATGCCCGGCCCGTCCTTGCGGCTATCACCAAAGGTAAGCTGCCACATCTTGAAGACGCACTACACACCATCAAATGCTTTCGGATTGCACTCCAGTGGAGCCCCTCACACTGTGGCGTCCAAGGAAATGAGGAAGCAGACACGATGGCAAAGGTGGGTGCAGAAGAGAATCTGACAGAACACATGGTTACCCATACAGAGATGAAGACTATCATCAAGTCACTCTATAGAATACCTCAATCAGAAGATGCCTACCATCATCTCTCGAGGCCAGAGCAAGTGACCATTTTTCGTCTCAGTACTGGACACA
This sequence comes from Chaetoderma sp. LZ-2023a, assembly GCA_034401795.1. NCBI lineage: Eukaryota > Metazoa > Mollusca > Caudofoveata > Chaetodermatida > Chaetodermatidae > Chaetoderma > Chaetoderma sp. LZ-2023a. The sequence goes on from CM067366.1 coordinate 32,627,582, forward strand.
ACAGACTAAACCAACACATGTACAGGCGGTTCCACCTTATGACATCGCCCGCTTGTCCTTGTGGAAAAGCAGAACAGACCACAGAGCACATACTTCAAAGCTGCAGTATGTATCAGCTGCTTAGAGCAGAGATGTGGCCTTTGTCAACCTCTTTTCTTGAAAAGCTGTATGGGCCTGTGGACGAACTGCAGAAAACCACAGATTTCATCTTGAGAACGGCTCTCCAAGTGTGATACCAGCGATCGAAAAGAAGAAGATCATCATCATCATCATCACCATCATCATCATCATCATCATCATCATCATCACCATCATCATCATCGTCGTCGTCGTCGTCGTCGTCGTCATCGTCATCAGCATTATGAACATCATCATCAACATTATCAGCAGCAGCAGGGCCCTCGTTCTAAGTGAGCGACACGCGTGTAGTGACAGGCTGTTTTTGTATACTGTTATTCCAATCAGAAAGGGTTTGAGATTGGCTAGTTAGATGATATTAAGTTGTTGTCTTCTAAAGAGATTATCGTATTATCATCGGTAGATAGTATCGAAACTCGTTGCCAACCGTTCTCAATCCAACCTCCCCACCCTGCTTCTCGTGGTTTGATCTGACTGGATAATTCCTCTCTCGACCATCAGCATCTGTTGGAGGTCATAGGGGCTCTGTGTGGAACATACCGTGTTCACAGGTGTTAAGGTCTCTGTGCCACGTGCACCCTATAGCTGACATTTTACAAACACACTGCTGAAATGAATCTGTACCACCAAAACTGTTGGCATTTGTTGCAAAATGAATTCCCCCGTGCATCAAATGTTTCACGTCACTCATGTGTCTGCATTATTAGAACGGCATGTGTCTTCCAGTAGCTCAAGTGGTTCGAGTGGAATCTGCCGCTTACGTATGTTAGTCGGATAGATGTCTGATCACTCAAGTATCCCTAGAAAGTTAAACAATGTACTCTGTGCTACATTTGATATGTGTGATCGAGTACTACGATCATGCCAGAATGCGGATAAGTTATGTATAACTGCCACTGCATATACCCACAGGAAGAGACTTCATGAAGGCGTTTCCGCCAGACGATGCATACCTCCGCATTGTATTAGTGGCCGCTTTGTTGTTCTTTTAGAATTGAATTGAAATATTATTACTTATTTGTAAATTCCAACACTTAATAAATGGAAGCGATGTCAACCTACCAGTAGAAATTTCTTTAATGAAGCAGTTTTCCTCATCAGTTATGATACGTTACACTGCGTTAGCTGCTCTCTAAAATTCATTCTTTCCGTTTGTATCTCTCTTCGAATAACGTTGACGATTTATAGCATAACCTCTGCCATTCGCGCGAGCACGATGTCTAATACATACATCTTTCAACATCTGAAGATCTTCCCGTATGAACTATGATTGTTAACGGCAGGCAGATCAAAGGTAGCCACCATTAGATTGCTAGATATAGAATAGGAACTGGCAATTCGTGCGCGAATGCTATACATGCAACACGACCAAGTCGTTATGATTAAACGCCTGACAGTATTATTATAAGCATCAATTATCAGAACAATTTACGGACAGGATGGAAAATGGTAAATCAGCAGTAAATGTTAATGTTTGAAATGCCATTACGGTTCACATTCAGATAGTAAGGAGAGGAATCCAGTCTAATCTATGCCCCGTCCATCTCTAGGTAAGCTCCATCCACGCTTTGTCGGTGATGGGGTCGATCGACCCCCTGCACTCCCTGAATCTGAAATTCCAGAAATCTATACAGGTAGGTCTATGGCAGTAACAACGCCCAGTCATATTACTTTCAACATATTCAACAACATATTTATTAAACAGTAAAGGCATACATTTCTTACAACACCGCTAAGTCCGCCATCCATTAAGCATTCGTAACGAAGTTATCTACACCATTCATGACGCCATTGATTAGAAATCAACCTACTCGACACATAATTTAGTATGACATCATATGATTGATGGACAAACTGGAATCCGTCATTGATGTTTATATTGAGAATGTCGTTGCTCAAAGTTAGTGATCCATAAAGCACACGGGGTGTGGAATGTGGAACGCTGAACGGAAAGCGTGTATGTGGAATGCGGATAAAATAGTGCGTGTACCTTTTACCCGCATGCGGTTTCATTGCTTTATTTTATTGCGTTTTTATTGGTGATATTGCGATATTTCTATCAAATTACTTTCAAAAGCGGCAACATATTTGTTCTGCTTTGATATCTAGCTTTCCACTAAGACCATTAAAACCTGTTTATGTACGGAGGTGTGAGATGTAGATCCAAAATGGGCGGCTACTGACGATTAGATTCAAAATGATACATTGGCCCAATCTAACAACATGTACTTGTAATATTACTGATTTCCTAATTTTTTCGACAAACTAGTTCTTATAATTGTACACGATGCATCAGCTTTAACTACTTGGATTACCCTTTCGTTGCTAGATTACATGTGCTCTATCCTGCAACGGCATCTTTTCCGTCCAGAATAATTGCTACACCTAGCGATAAGTTTTTCCGCATCTCGCCATTCCGAGTTCCGCGTACCGCCTGCAGGTAAATGGATGAAGAAAATAGTAAAGAGCGATTTGAAGTATATTCCGCTTTCCGTTTTCGCAACGCGTTTTCCGCATTCCGCGTGCCAGGTAAACGCAGCTTAAGACAGTGCTTTCCAATAAGAAAACTATAATATCACCATTTTCAGAATTTAGACATTCATTCTGTCATCAATTCCAATCTAATCAGCGGATTAGCTTGACAATGGAGAAAATTTCATGAGCTATATCTAATTACAGTTACAGCTATCATCTAAGATGGTGTTGTGCATTTAATACACACATCTGACACAATAATGGCAGCCATATACAAAAATGGTTTTGGCCAATCTCTGGTGGCTATCTAAGACAGATAGCTCTATCACCACCCTACCCACCCCACCCGCTTATAGGCATAACATGTTTAACCTCAAACGTGCCTGATCTTTAGAGACAGGTTTTGTTGTGATGGTCTTTACGGATGGGCCTAGAGAAATGTACACATCTTGATACATGCACGCATGCATTCATGCACACACACACGGCCGCACGCGCGCACGCATGCGCTTGCATGTGCAAATAAACACTATCACACACAAGCTCGCGTGCTCATATATACAAACCGATATGCATCGCACGTGTGTGTAGAGTATACCGCATAAGTGGGTATATATACCTAGTGTTCGGTATATTCTACAAACATGCGTGACCAGCTATAGTTGCGACATAGGCTAGCTTGTTTTCATTTTTGTATGAAATAATTTACAGATCGGGTGACCGACCACGAGACAGATCGACACATATACCAACATACACGAGAACAGACATACGTATACGAATTGGCACAATTATCTCAACAAAAGTGTACCAAAACGTAACATATACACAGAACCATACTCCCAAAAATTCCTCCTGCTTTGTGACGGACAAATTCCGCGAACACTATCGTTATGTTCTTCAGACGTAGCGACTAGGTAAATATTATTGCTAAATACAACTCTATACGTGAACAGAATAAGATCACGACCCTATCAGACGAATCCCATTACGTAGAAGCAATAATATGTTCTCAGTAAACACGTGCCACTGGATGAGGCAGTGTGGACAGGAGATGGGCACGCTAAGAAATGCATTTCTGCCACCAGATCAGTATCCTACCATTAATACGCTGGTGGGTCATACCAGGAACAAATCCAAAGGCTGCAACACAGCGCTCCATTTCGTGCTATGTTCAACATATTTTTTGGTTACGATAGGACCACGTTTGACGCATATTGGAATCGATTTGAAAGTTTGAATCCTAATTTTGCAGAATTGATTTTAAGGTACATACAAAGGTACACTCATGATCGGTTATTCTGAAACTAATTTGAGCTTGGACTGCTTTTGCCATGTTAGTTTCAGAATATTCATTTTTTTTTTAATTGGAAATTCACAAAAGGTCAATTCGGACTCTTTCGTGGCAGACTTCAATTTCCGTGATAGAGATACCTCATTATGTTTGCAACATCAGCTAACACGAGAGCTACACGTTTATGACGTCATATACTTCACTGACATTGATCGGGGTGGGCAGTGCTATTGTTCTGTATATCACAAACAGCTCACACTCAAACTAGTTTCAAACTATTCAACATAACATAATTTGTATTACGTTGTAAATACATCAAAGACATACAATTCGTACGCTTGTGGTACATTTCGAGCTTTATGTCGGAGATATAATACGTCATTGAGAATGCGATGTCAGCCATAATGTGACGTAACTGATTATGACGTCAGCTACTGTCAGTGTCAAATAGAATCCTTCGAGCAAGCCAGTTATGAGGCCATAAAGTCAATAAAGGTCATTCCAACAATCTGCTGGTCAGCAGTGATGTATGGCATATCAAATACAAGCTTACGGTGTGGAATGGAACTTTCCAGTTGTAGCTGTGCCTGACCCATCTCTAGCTAAGTTCCACCCATAACTCGATCGTGTTGGGATCGATCGATCCCCGAACGCAATGATTATTAATTTCCAGAAAATTATGCACGTTAGCTGTTAAATATTGTGAGACCAATTTGACTAGGTGCTGTTAGTGCCTGTGGCAGCAACAGCGGCCGGTAAAATTACTTTCTAAATGTTCCACAGAATGTGTATTACATGGTATATACATACAATTCATTCAGCGTGTTGGACTATTAAGTGTTAAAGACGGACTTCATGATTATGACGTCATCATACACGTCACATAGTTGATTATGACGTCATAGGATGGATGGATAGAATTGGAAAGGTCGAGTCTTGCTATGAAGTGGCGCTATGTATGCCATGCGTGAGCGGTGTCACATGACCATGCCAAGACTGTATTATGGATAATTCGAGCAAGTTCATTGAATTCTCACCCGTCTATGCTATAGCTAGTAATGGCTATTTGGCTAATACGTAAGGGAGATTTTCTCATAATTTGTTATTATGAAACACTGTTTTCGAAAACCATACCCTAATATACTTAAATGGCAATGTTAAGCAGATTGTAATTGACTGACGGGAGTAATAAATAGCCACGATATAATACCGCTGTTTGACAGTTTGCATTCTCCTCATCAGTATTCTCTGGAATGGAAGGCGTTATTAACGAGGTATATGTACGGCCATGATGTGCGCCGTGTCCTAGACTCGTCAAGTATACATGGAGATAATGAGAGAATATATTTATTGCGAATGGGCGGATACATATTAACTTACGCGTCTTTCTTTACATAAAACGCAATGCTAGCACTGTTACCTCTAAGTATATGTTTTAGTGGCTATAGGGATCAGAGCAGGCACCCGTGTATCTGACGTCATAATCAATTAAGTAAGATTTTGGCTGACATCACCATCAGAATAACGTGGCGCGGCTTTGAAAATGGAAGAAAAATGCATATTAGTTTCAAAATATACAGCATAATTACATAGTTGAGTGCGTTTCAAAATAGGCAACTGATCTGTAACTGATCTGTAAACAAATAGATACATTGGGAATGTAGATGATGGGAATTCGGGTATCAAAGATTGTAATCGATTTCAAGACGTGTAAATCTGTTGTAGAAATGATTAGGGACATAACTAGAAATGGAACAAACACAAAGGGAGCGCTGTATTAAACAATATTTGGACCTGGAAGCGGCATGGTATGGCATAACTGTATGCCTTCTCGGTGATTTCAAAACACAAATATTGACCCATTGAGCCTTATTTGTATCCGTAGAAAAAGAACTCATACCACTTGCGCAAGGAATAGCGAAGCCCATGTTCCCCGAAGTATGTATTTGTAGGGTCTAATAAATCTCGTCGCAAATGAGATCGTATTACACAAGTGTGATAAATATGATCTCGCTAGAGCTCTACTATATATATCCAACAACACGTGTGCAGATACGCGTGAATAGGATGCATGAGTCATGTCATGAACATCAGTTATACCACTGTAACAGGTCTGATAACAGTTCACAACATGCCCCTATACTTGAAAATGTTCAACATAGTTAGACCATTATACATATTGTATACCAACGCGGCAGAGTATATATATATAGCGTGCGTGCGTGCGTGCGTGCGTGCGTGCGTGCGTGCGTGCGTGCGTGCGTGCGTGCGTGCGTGCGTGCGTGCGTGCGTGCGTGCGTGCGTGCGTGCGTGCGTGCGTGCGTGCGTGCGTGCGTGCGTGCGATATTCACTTTACTTGGCCATTTTACAATATCCTAACAGTAATCTACTGATGCCAGACATAACGATAACTGTATATTAATGCATTACAGCGATATCTCCATTATTTACACATTCAGAAGTTAGCAACCGTGCGTTCAGCTAAAAAAAGCACTGCGTACCCTTGGATAGATACTATTTTCTGCCGGATATTACCATTATAAGTGAGCTGTTTATGGCACGATCATGGTGCAAAATCGCATCTACACATTGAAATAACAGCACTGTGCACTGAATGGTCAGGCTTAGTTATCCAACTCGTGTTAACGCAAGCGACATAACGGAATGGTGTTTCTGTCACTGCCTAAAATATCTTACTGTGCTCTGTTTTCACAACAAACACAAGTTAACACTTCACATTAAAGTATCTCATATACAATCCTGCATTTGTTTTGCTGCAGTGAATCGGTTATCCCAACACAACTGCAAGCAATGACATGGTAAATTTGTTATGAGCAAAATCCCTGCTACGATATTCATACATTTATGCACCATATATGGCGATACACTATTAGTATACTAATCTCTTAAGGTACATTAGAAAGATCCTTGAACAAAGGACTTGGAGCATGATCACTATCAGTTTTTCAGTGGCATAATGGAAACCCCTTCAGAAATGTTGCCATGCGTTATGCAAAGTCATTATTATAAGCATAGTGCTGTTTATTCGTTTTACCGGATAATACACGGATGGGAAAATATATACGCATCCCTCCCACCCATGAGAGGTACACGTTCCTTGGGCCGATACGTGGTAACGTCAATCTGAAAGATATTCAACTGGCGCTGTATGTATGCAAGAATTCGATGCGGATGAAGACAATTGCAATTATCCTTTCTAATGTGGAAGCTGAATGCAAACTTGTGGATAAATGCAAATTTACCAAATCTGTAAAATTAACAATAATTGTGTGTGCGCGCACACACCATCTTCAAACAAATATTCGATGGTATTCGATATTTCCGAAGCTATTCACTGAATCACCCAGATTAAAATCCCAATGCAGTAACACTTTAAAATGGTTACTGCAATAGCTAGATCAAAATACTGGGTATATTCAGCTAAAACTGTATTACCTCATCATTGAATCACCATAATGACAACAGCTCACAGACAAATTAGTTTCAGAATAACCAGCACAATGTATATTAATGTATATTAAATTCAAATGCTACAAAATACATACAATGCTATGTTGATTGTGACATCAGCTAACACGTGACGGTTTTGCTTAGAACGGCATATACTTTCCTGGCAAAACGGATCCGTCCATGATAATGTATATGTACGCGAACCAATATGATTTGATTTGAAAAATACATAAGCTGTTTTTAAGTGCAGGCAAATAAAATGGTTCCTCATTGCTTTCAGCAAATCGTCAGTTGACCTTCAGGCAATTTAGTGTTACTAGTGCAATGTTCACTAAATGCTTATTTCAGAATCCCATTATTCCGTTTAATCAGTGTGGGTGTCCAATTTAGGGCAGGCTGGTTCGATGATGCAATTGACATTTGTGTATCAATTCACTTGTCGTTGACGCCCCGCAGTAAGAACCATTTTTCCTGATTGATTCATCCCACATGTCTTGTTCTGTGATAGTCTGTATGGTAAGCGATTACTGCAACTGTGGCGTGGAAGCATCCCTCCCAGCAATACCCATGGCAATGCAGGTTACCTGGCTGGTACTGGGTCAATACCGAGCTCTATTGGCCGCGTATTGGCCCTGAATCGGCCCCGTAAGTTGTATTATCAACGGCGTGCGGTTACATGTCTAAATGGGAGAAATGAGCCATTCGAGCTAGAAAGGCCGGATTCGAAATCCGCTTACAATTTAATAAATATTATGGTAAATATTTTGAAACTAATTCGACAGAAAACTATTGCTGTCATGGCAGCAACAGTTTCCTGTCAAATCAGGTTCACAATATTCAACAGCTTACCTGGATTGTTACTTTGAGCCTGGGATTCTGGGAAGTTAGGATTCAAATGGTAACGTAAGGGTGTCATTTAACGAGAATATTGATGTGCCCGTGGCGAGGATAGTTGTGATGAATCTATAGTGCTAACGCCTTCACGCGCAATTACTACACGGACGCGAGTATATGATTATTCACATACACCGATCCGAGCAGGAGCAAAATATTCAGAAGTGAAATCGTATAACATTCGCTCTCTTTGGCTAGTATAGCAAATGCCAATGCATCTGCCACATGTATCCAGGTAGATCTGAGGTACTTTTTTCAGATATCTCATGACATATTCCTCTAATTCCGGTGTTCATTGAAATACATCTGACGCCTAATGCAGCAACTAGACATACGTGTCAAATGGTTCTCTAAATACATTGCTGTGGAACCAATATACTTCATGCTATAGAAACTGTGATGTCATGCCAGAGAAGCAGGGGACAATTTCAATGTAACTGCAGTTGCCCAGTGGCATCTAACACACGTATATATAATAGTGCGTATTATCTTTGAATAGATTCGCGACAATATGAACGAAATAACCCAACATACAGACAACCATATCTAAAATGTTTCAGCTAAATGAAATCGCTGCTAAGAGAGGAACATATGACATTTTTCTATTACATTTAGAAATATTTCACTATTAACAGAACAGCAGTGTATTGCATATTAAGCGAGCCATTACATCTGCATAACGCATAGTAAAGGTTATCACACGCACGGCCACAGCAGCACTATGTAATGTTCGCTAACTGCTTTATTCCAAGATTCCATTTTTCTGCTTATTAAGGTTAGGTGCAATATGGGACCGGATGTCAGAATTTAACATCTCTATTCTCTTGTAATCTGGATTCTGATCCACTGGTTACTTAGATAACATAACCACTGTGGAGACCCATGCATGCAGAGACACACATAATGAATAATGCATATTATGAGGTCATCCGTATCACAAGCCGCTTGCCAGAACATGTGCATAGCATATTAAATGACATCTTATGGCATATCAGTGCTGTTATTAATTAGCTATATGTGTGTCTGGTATCAGTGTGCTTGTCATCGGTCAAGCATAAAGTATCTGCTAAGCATGGCTATTTATGTACATTTCGTGGAACACACACGCGTGCACGCGTGGGTCTGTGAGTGTGTACATTCATACATACGCGCCTGCATGCGTGCACGTGCGAGTCTGATACATACTTCACTAACCTTGTCTTTAGGGAAACATTGAGAAATGTTCAACCTCTGTCTGCGCGTGCATTATCGTGAACTCCACCCAATTCCATGGCCTTCCCTGATCCCACTGGTTGCCAGCAAGGTTCCATTGGCAATTGCTAGTTATTTCATAGAATCGTGTATACTAAACCTCCATTTGCTTTAGCCCACACGCTCTTCTTGTCTGTATCTTCATGTACAATGATTCCTTGTACTTGATGTGAACACAATATCGTCGTAATACAACTTCGTATCATCAAATTCCCATAGTTTGCCCATACTTGTTGCTTTGTTTATGCCTTAAATAAAAGCAAGGACATCGAGTATTATATTCTTTTCATTGCCCTCTCTGAAGATCCCACAACCTTTTTATTAAATGCGAGTTGTTTGTATTGTTACAAAAAGTGTCCATCTAAGAAACTTTCCCACGTTTCTAGCATTTTTGTCTGCACCTCTTTTACTTGAGCACAATGTGGAGATATTACTCCTACTTAAACAATTTGTGAGCAACGAAATATAAAGTCTACTGTTCCATACATCTGCCAATTGTATCTCTGATATGAGATAATTGCATATCTGACAGGAACATTACACTGTTATATAACGGCATAAACCGCCGCAGGTTGGAGAGGTGTTATAGGGTGTATTCACCCCCAACATCCATAGGAGGTGTTCAAGGCAGTATTGATGAGTTGTAGAAGAGTGTAGGCATGATACCACCTACCTGCTTAAGAAGTTGTTGATGAAGTCTTTGCGTTTTAGCCCCATTGTTTTTGCGTCTAACATCTGATCCGTTTAGTGTGACTTGCAGGCTTATGATGGGGGAAGCGGCCCATCTTGTCTATCAGTCATGTGATGAGTGAACCATTCCCTGGTTGTCTCAGCTTTTCCATAGCCAGAGCCTAGCACGTGTCCGTCAGCGTTGTGTAAGATCGTAGTGGTGCATAACATAGTTTATCAGTTCGCTAGTACACATCAATTCCATGTAGGGGATAGTATCTCATAGTGTGTTTTTATGAAACATTGTTTTCGAAAATATATACCCTAATGTACTTAAATACTAATGTTAACCAGCTGTTACGATGCAATTTACGAATGTGGGGAGGAGAGGTGTGTGTGTTGGGGGGGGGGGTGCAATACATAGCCATCGCATATAACCGAGGATGACTGATTATCCTCATCAGCGTTCTCTGGAGTGGAATTCGTTATTGACGAGCTATATTCATGGCCGTAATATATTTCTTGCCATATAGTCGTCACGCATACATGGCCATAATGGAAGAATATTTTTATCGCAGTATAACTTATGTTTAACCTGGTTGACTTCCATAATTGAACACCTGAGTTGCACAAAATGGGAAACTAGTCAATTAAAATTGAAATCCCCAGTTAACAAACTGTAAAACAGCACTGCTACTGTGCACATGATTTATTATTAGGAAAAGCGATCCAAGATGTCACTAATGTATGTGACGTCGTAATTAAGTACGTAACATTTAGCTGACGTCACAATCAAAATGTCGTAGGTCAGTCATACTTGAATACAGTTTACAACAAGAATATTGAGCTACTGATCTGTTTTTTCTGTATCTCTGGAAAGAGAACTCATACCATTTCTGCAATGAATAGCGAAGAGTATAGTACCCAATATTTGGATTTCTAGGCACTACATAAGCTCGTTCCAAATGGGATCTTAATAAACATGTCTGATAAATTTGATATACAATGTGAACTCTCCTGAGAGTCTTTATATATCAACACATGTGCAGCCACATCTGAAGAGCCTGTAGGTTGGATGTCATGAACACGAGTTATCGCACTTTAATAAATCTGATAACAGCAGACAACATTTGAAATTGCCCAATTGAGTCATCTTATTATACATAGCTCATAGTAATGTGGCAGACTCATAGAAGTGTTATTGGCGTTAATTGGACGTTTTAACATTATCTTAGCATTTCCTACAGATGGCAGACATGGCTATGCATGTGTATCGATGCATTAGTGTGATATTTACATTATCTACACTTTCAGAAATATTGGAATCGTGCATTCTACTTAAAAAAACAAAGCATGCCACCGAATATATAATATATTCTGTCAGACATTTCCATAATACGTGAGCTGTTTATTGCTGGATCGGAGTGTAACCTCAGACCTAAAAAATCGAAATAACAGTACTGTTCACTGTGGTAATGATAAATGGTTATGCTCAGTTTTTATATTCCCGTTAATGATCGCTATGCACATTTTTAGATCTATATAACAGCATAGTGTTTCTCTCAATGACTGCACAATCTTGCAGTGCTGTTGTCTTCAAAACAAGCGCAAGTTGACAGTCAGATTTACAAACTCCCCTAAAGATACATGCATTTGCTTTGCGGCATTAAATCAGCTATCAAAAGAAAACTGAAATAAATGGCATAGCAAATTCGTTATTCTCAACATCCATGCAACGATGATAAAAAATAGAATTGTAGTACATAGGATGATAATCCATAGTGTGCATTATTCGACTGATCTGTCAAAGTGCATTCGAATCTCGTCTTGAAGAAAAGACGTAGAGCATGCTCATTTTTTCATGAAACATTGAACGCTCCTTCAGATCAGAAGTTGTGCTATTATACAATGCCATTATTTTAAGCATAGCGATGCGTTTTCGGTTTACCGTGCATTAACGGCTGAGAAAATGTATACGTATCCCTTCCACAACACATATACGCATAATGGTAGTCTGTCGCACTGGACACTATCCCACAGGTTGTTAGGTCGGCAGCCTTTTTTACTTCTGGGCAAAGAGAGGTACAAGGAATAGTGGAAATGACATACATCTCAAGCAAGTGTCTGGCAAATGTAACAAAACCATTAACCCATGCCACCATTTTGGAAGCCAAAGTAGATGTTAAATGAGCTGTTGCTTGTTTACATGTATGTTAATATCAATCTGAAAGGCTATTCAATGGGCGCGGCATATATGCAAGAAGTCTATGGAGACAATTGAAATTTTCATTACTAATATGGAAGCTGAATGTAAACGAGTGGATAAATGAGGACTCGCATAATAAGTCACACTAACTGTATATAAGGAGTGTTCAGGTACGATTACCTTTAATTACTCAATCGCCTCCATTTAGTAAAGCAATGCGGAGAGTATATTTGCCACATTTGTTTTTACAAATTAAATATACATGGATACATTTTCGTGGTTTAACCTGCTCCTTTCACGGTTAATGGAGAGCAACTGTAAATCTAACATCATGCTCTAGAATAGAACCGCCGATGTCTTGCGATGGAAAGATTAAGAAACGATTTCAATACTTGTTTTTACAACACTTGTTACCTGGCCATTTGTCGCTGAATTGTATTTCCTAGGCTAGGCACTGAATATCCCAGACTAAATCCCAAAATACATGCAGTATCTTTTTTAAATGGTTACTGAATTGCCTAGTGCAAAATACGGATGGGGGTATTTTGCTGCTAAAACTCTATTATCTAATCAGTCATTAACCCTAATAGCGATCCCGGTCCTAGTTTAGCAATGTAATCGAGATGAAACCTTGAAACCTGAATTTCCAGTTCTGAATTTCAACAGTACTATGCAGGTAAGCTATTGAATATGTTGAACATTATCAAACTAATTTGACTAGCAGTTGTTGCTGTCCATGACAATGTGCCACTATTGCATCAGCTACTCGTAGTACAATTAGTTTGAAAATAATCAACATAATGCGTATTAACCCTTTCGTGACGAAACCGGCCAAAAAACCGGCCTCTGTAGTGGTTTTGAGTAATGTCCATTTGCAGGTGAAGAGAAAAAAACTATTTTCGAAATTTTACGACTGAAATGACTGGCTTGGCCTATACATGGACATTGCATATTTCCTGGGTAATGTATCATAATAATAATAATAATACTAATAATACTACTACTACTACTACTACTACTACTACTACTACTACTACTACTACTACTACTACTACTACTACTACTACTACTACTACTACTACTACTACTACGACTACTACCACTACCACTACCACTACCATTACCATTACCACTACCACTACCACTACCACTACCACAACTACTACTACTACTACTACTACTACTACTACTACTACTAATTATAATAATAATAATATAATAATAATAATAATAATAATAATAATAATACGTACATTTATATAGCGCAAAACCTCATGCAATAGCATGCTCTAAGTGCTTGAAGATCTACGGAATAGAAATGTTTTGAGACTTGATTTGAAAGACTTTAGAGTATGACATGTTTTGATATCTAAAGGGAGATTGTTCCATTCAGAAGCAGCGGTGAAGGAGAACGTCTTCTGTCCATATGTTACCAGTCTTGCTTTCGGAACTAAGATTTATGTTGTTTTGTGATGGGAGAACGCGACCTGGAGCATAGGGCTGTATGAGATCTGACAGGTAAGTCGGCGCCGTGTTTTTTACACATTGGTAGGTCAAGCAAAGATTCTTGTAATGGATTCTCTGCTCTATTGGCAGCCAATGCAAGTTACGAAGCACTGGAGAGATGTGCTCATATTTACCGGAGAGTGCGATAATTCTAACTGCGGTATTTTGTACAGACTGGAGCTTATGAATGATCGCCTTTGGAGCGTCAGCGAGCAAACTATTACAGTAGTCCAGTCTTGATAGCACCAACGAACAAACGAGTGTCGTAGTTGCTTCTTTTGTCAAGTATTTTCTGAAATTGCTGATGTTCCTCAACTGAAAGAAACACGTACTGCAAATATGTCTAATTTGCTTGTGGAATGTATACCGCACTCCTTGATACAAAGAATTATAGCAGTGTGGAAGCACCCCTCCCAGCAACACCCTTGGTAAGACAGTTTACTGGTCCAGTACAGGGCAGTGCCAGGCTGGTTTGGCTTGGTATTGCCACAGAACCGGACGTATCGTAGCATGTCTCAAAGGGTAAAGAGGATGGCATATCCATTTGAAGTCGAAATGGTGAATTCGAAAATCTCTTCAACACTTAATAAATATTATATTGAATATTGTGAAACTAACTTGAATTTCTCTGTTTATTTCTTAGCGGTATAGTTTACCTTGTAGTCGACACTCTGGGAAGTCAAGGTTAAAATGTTAATGATGTCATTTCATGTGAAAAAGCAGCGATCGTGGCCAAGATTGTCATGAGGAAGGCTCTCCCAGCAGTATGCTCTTAGATCACGGTTTTAAACTGAAATTTAAAATGTCAATGCTTCCTGTGATGACGTATTCGCTGACATTTGAAGAACGTATCCAACATTGGCCCTTGTAGCTGCACTAGCCCCACTGCCAGAGGATGGCGAAGTCTGTACGGTGCTGTGTGTACGTGAGTGTCAACAGCGCAACAGCGCATCAAAGCGCTCAAAGTACTACTTATTTCAATTGCCAATTTTGTACAATTTGAGCTTTGCTGCAAAAAAGAATATTTTTGTAAATCTATAGCGAAAATTTGCAAAAAAAATAGATTACTGTTGTCCTTCAAATGGACATTCGTCAAACGCGTAAGTCCCTATGGACAAGAACATTCACATTTCTAATTGGCTAGTGTTCAATTGCAGACCAGGAGGAGAATTTCTGAAAATTTACCTCTGGAAAGACTGGCTTGGTTACTGAGCCAGTCATTCCAGTGGTAATTTATCAACAGTATTCTTCGGCTACCATGCAAATGGGCATTTCTTAAGATCAGTGCAGAGGTCGTTTTTGATCAACTTTTTTTTTTTTCTTTTTTTTTTTTGATCAACTTGATAATTAAGTATTCAGTTACAAGAGGGGTTGCATAAGGCCGCTGGGGCTTCCGTACTGTGGCAATGGTAGAGTATTATTGAGGCAGATGTAGTATTGTATCTTGACGTCCATAACCCACCATACCTCACAATTGTAAACACAATGTCATCAGCAGTAATACACAGTTTGTGGTGTAGCAGCAACATTGCCTGAGCGCTGATTGTTTAACAACAAAGATTAACTTAAATCAATTCATTTGTCAAATAATGCTCCTTAGTAAAAGAGGTATCTATAAGATTAACATGAGTATGTAATGCGGTCGATATAAAGATCATAATCGAAAGTGCATACACAACGGCCAGCGTAGCTAACGAGGATTTCACCTGCATATATTGACGATTTCGACATGACATCAGGATGCTGGATTTATAACATTGGAGAATTTATGTTAGGAAGAAATAGTATTTAGAATTATTAGGTATATTTATTAATAAAGATTATTTACGTATTAATGCATACACTAAATATGTTGGTGTGATGTACATATGCTCTTTTTTTATTACATTTAGAATTATCTAACGATCAAAGGAACTTAATTACGCTGTGTCTTAAGCGAGTCAACGTTGCATCGCTATAAAAACATAATGACAGTCATCACGCAAGAGGCCTCGACACTTATCACCGC
Source organism: Chaetoderma sp. LZ-2023a (assembly GCA_034401795.1). Taxonomy (NCBI): domain Eukaryota; kingdom Metazoa; phylum Mollusca; class Caudofoveata; order Chaetodermatida; family Chaetodermatidae; genus Chaetoderma; species Chaetoderma sp. LZ-2023a. The sequence continues at coordinate 32,643,494 of CM067366.1, forward strand.
ACGCGTAACCCTGATAAATGCTTTTATTAGGGCATGCCGCGTCCTCGCGCCAATTTAACGACAATACTGCAATCCTCTCTACATGTTTTAATAAAAAATTCTAGTATTTCATTTACTCAGATTAGGTGCAATATTGGACCGGCTGTGAGATATTAGTATCTCTATTCTCTGTCAATCTTTGGTCTGGGCTGGTTTGCTTAGAGGCGATTGCAAACTGAGCCTTCTGCGCAGATAGACACACACGAAGCAGATGCGGGCGCGTGCCTCCAAGCAACATTTATGTGAGGGAATACGAGGAACAGGAAGCGTTAAATACGGGTCTATTTTCCGAGGATAAAGATGGTCAGTGGTGTTAGTGTTCTAGATCAGGCGCGGAGAGGATAACACATTTTTTTCTATATCCGGGGACTGGAAATATTATTCAGCATACGTAGACAAGATAGTTTTATGTACCGCCATCGCTAGTAAAGCAAGGTGCTGAGAAGCAATAGGTCAATTAGATAATGGAGGAAATCAGTTTTATCTACGCATGGCACATCGCTAGTTACGCTCTACCCACGCTTCGCTCATTTTGGGATCCGTTGATCCCTGCACTCTCTGAATATCTATCTCCAGAAATCTATAGAGGTATGCTCTTGAATATTTTGAAACTAATTTGACTGTGTGCTGTTGCTGCAGCAACAGCGTCCCGTCAAATTAGCTTCACAATATTCAACAGCGTTTTATCAAATAGTAAGGCCATACAATTCGTGAAACAACGCTTTAGTTCGTGATAAATTATGCGTTCGTGACTAACCTAATTATGTAATTCATGGCATCATTGAATATGACGTGATCCTACGCGTCACTCAGTTGATTATGACGCCATATTATTGATGTTTAACTGAACGCTCCGTTTGTGTGTTGTGTGTATGTGTGTGGGTGGGAGGGGTTGGGTGGGGTTGGGTGGCGTTGGGGAAGTGCATGCGTGTGTTCGTTCGGGAATATAAACGTGCGTGCCTGCGTACGTGCATGTGTGCGCGTGCATGGGTTTGTGTGACGACATTATATGGGTTTCAGTTATTGCTCAACATCACAATGGATGAATCCAGCTCTAACCATGCTCCGCTCATGCTTTGCTCGTGCTTGGATTGATAAATCCCGGCACTCCATGATGCTGTTGAATAGTTGGAAAACTAATTTGCTTAGGTAATCTAGCTGCCTAGGAAAGCAACAGCGCCCAGGCAAATACGTTTCAAAATATTCAACAGCATAGTTTTAAATAGTAAAGACGTACAACTCGTACACCTTGACAAACTATTAATCGTTTCCGATCGACTAAATCACGCCATTCACGACATAATCTGTTGTGGCGTCATCCTGCATGTGCCGCTGTTGATTATGATACCATAGGATTGATCGATAAGAGTCCCAATATATATATATGTGTGTGCGTGCGTGCGTGCGTGCGTGCGTGCGTGCGTGCGTGCGTGTGCGCGTGCATGTGCGCGTGCGTGTGCGCGAGTGTGTGTGTACTAACCCTCAATCCAAAATGTTAATAAACTCGTGCGATAATTGGGTATGGAATTGCAACTGTGCGGAAGAGGATGCAGGTTGGACAACACCAGTTATCACACTGTGGACATGTATCTAATAACAACACAGCTCATGCCCCTGCATTTGAAATTGTTCAGTAGAATTAGATTATTATTTAAAACGAATAACAGCACGGCGACGTCAGAGTCGTGACGTTAATTAATCGTTTGTGTACGTTAACTTGATCTTACGGATGCCAGACGTGACAAATACATCTTTATCGATGGGTGCAAGAGATAGTTCCATTGTTTACGCATTTACAAGTATTAGCGTCGAGCTTTTCGCTCAGGAATAATGCATGCCATTGGATGGAATATTCGCGGAGATAATACATTCTGTCAGCTATCAATATTGTACATGGTCAGTTTATTGCACTATTGTGGTGCAACCTCAGATCTGAACATCGGAATAACAGCTCTACTCAGTGCGTTATACATGGATGGTCAGGCGCCGCTATTTAGATCTTGTTAAAGCTAACTCTGTATATTTTGACAGCTGCATTGCTGCATGACGTTTCTATTAATGGTTGCGACATCTTGCAGTGTGTTTGTGTTTAACCCGTTAAGCCTTTACTTTTTCCAAGAACATTTGAATTATCTCGAAGAAAATATAAATTTGCAGACCAAGAGAAGACTGTTTTTGAAAATCTACCGTTATCGAGCCAGTCATTTCAATGTTAAATTTTCAAAAAAGTATCATGGTTTACAAATGGACGTCTCTCAAGATCACTGTGGTGGTCCATGTTGGCTGATATGAGGGTTAAAGGTCTACACGATATCTTGGCACTTCAAATAATAGCATGTTCTAAACATCTCTGTGGCAGTAAATCCATTATCACAATAGAAATGCCATCCAAGGCATGGTACATTTGTCATGCTCAAAGTCCATGCCACGGTGCTCATAAATCCATTGTAGCACATAAGATGGTAATTAATACTGTGCATTATTCGATTTCGTCAAACCATCTTAGAATCTCGTCTTGAAGAACAGATTTAGAACATGCCCTATAACAGTCTATGGATGAAACTTTGAAGACTTTGTCAGAAAAGTGGTCATGTATTATGCAAAGTCAATATGTAACCCTGTACACACGAAATGCCAACATGCGAAAAATATTTGAGAATTTTATAAATATTTTGTTGAATATTTTGAAATTAATTTGACTGGAAGCTGTTGATGGCCCGTAAAATTCTGACCATTCAGGGCTCACAGGATTTAGCATAGTAGCGAACACATTGAAAACTCCATCAGAAATGTAACCATGTATTATGCAAAGTCAGTATTTGACTCTTCGAACACGACAGGGCGAAATACCAACATTCTTGAGGATTTTATAAATATTCTGTTGAGTATTTAGAAACTAATTTGAGTGGAAGCTGTTGCTTTCGTCTATCACGGGGGAACTTCTACTGGTTTTAGGCTGGCGCCGTTTTCTACTTCTGGGTAAAGATAGGTAAAACAAGTTAGGAAACTCAAATTTCCTAAAATTGTATGCCGAACGTCACTGAGCCACAAACGTCGGCCAGTCAAACTGAATGATGAATTAGCCGTTCCTTGTCTCAATATATGGCAACATACATCTTAAAGGTGCATATTCACAGTAACATTTCTGAAAATAAAATTGTTTAAATTATACACGTTTAGAGACTTAAGCTGTGAGCCTGTAAGCAATGGAACGAAATAAATCTTAACATATGATGATTTCTTACCATATAAATTAATATAATTGTTTAAGTTGCGAAATTGAAATAGAGGCACCGGCCTTTATTTCAAAACATTAAAACATTATATTAATTTATATGGAATTGAATCATCATATGTTAAGATTGATTTCGTTTCATTACACATAGTCACATAATTTAAGCTTATAGAAGTATGCAATTTTAACAATTTTATTTTCAACCATTGGCTATACAATGGATTTTTCGCGTGCGCAGGAATTTGACACCGATTAAGAGTATTGGAATTATCATTTCTAATGTGGAAGCTGAATATACACATGTGTATAAAGTAGCACAATAGTCAATTAACTTTATGCAATGAGTATTCAGTCAAGATTACGATTACATAAGAATACCAAAACGTGTCTTTTTTATTAACATGCAAATGAATCGGTTATATATATATATATATATATATATATATATATATATATATATATATATATATATATATATATATATATATATATATATATATATATATATATATATATATATATATATATATATATATATATATATATATATATAGAGAGAGAGAGAGAGAGAGAGAGAGAGAGAGAGAGAGATATTGCATTTACAAAATAAATATGCCCATAACAACGGATCTTTCCAGTTTTATCTATGAGCCGATCACCTATAGCTAACATCCACCCACACTTCGCCGTGTTGGGATCCATCAATCCCCGACTGCCATAACTATTAATTTCCTAAAAACGATACATGTAAGCTAAAAAGAATGTAAGTAAAAGAAGTAAAATAATAGTTATTAAATAGTAAATACACACAATTCGTACAACACCCCATTCATGACGTCATGATGCCATCATGCATTATGATGTCAGTCTACATGGCACGTAGTTGATTATGACGTCATGCGATGGATGGATAAAGGTGCATCGTGAGGGGACAGTTTACGCAGCTTAAACCCGTTTATCATGTTTATTGGCCATCATGGAACCACCCAGGCCTGCCGATGAAAAGCTTAAGAAACAGTTTCCGATAGGTGTGTGCGCACACGCCTTCTACAACATACGTGATTATTTGACGATTATCGACGAGGTTTATTTCTGAGGCTTATGCACCAGATAACACAGCGCATAGTAAACACATTTTAATGAACTAACTAGTTCACACGTTTGGGGAGTTGGGGTGAAGTGGGGTGGATGTGTGGGGCGGTGTGCGTGCGTGCGTGCGTGCGTGCGTGCGTGCGTGCGTGCGTGCGTGCGTGCGTGCGTGCGTGCGTGCGTGCGTGCGTGCGTGCGTGCGTGCGTGCGTGCGTGCGTGCGTGCGTGCGTGCGTGCGTGCGTGCGTGCGTGCGTGCGTGCGTGCGTGCGTGCGTGCGTGCGTGCGTGCGTGCGTGCGTGCGTGCGTGCGTGCGTGCGTGCGTGCGTGCGTGCGTGCGTGCGTGCGTGCGTGCGTGCGTGCGTGCGTGCGTGCGTGCGTGCGTGCGTGCGTGCGTGCGTGCGTGCGTGCGGCATGTGTGTGTGGGGATGGGATGGGTAAATGTTTTTTCTTATACAACTGTCGTATCTCATCAGTAAGTCATCATATACACCCTCCCATGTCTAGCTATTTCTCTCTCACTTCTAGCTAAACGTTAGCCACGTTGTATGTGTGTTAGAATCTAATTAAAATTGTGATAAGCCAACAGCCTATTTTCAATGTTACTATGCAGGTAAGCTATCGAATATGTTGATATTTTGAAACTAATATGACTGGTAGCCGTTGCTACCTATGACCCTAGTATGCCACTCCTGCAGCAACAGCTCCAAGTCAAATTACATTACACATTTTCAACAAAAAATGTATTAACAGCTAAATTCACGAAAGACATACAATGCGTACACTTTCAGGTGTCCGTGCCGTAGATTGGGAACCTAACTAACACGTGACGAATTTGTTTAGTTACTTGACTGACAGATCGGATCCTTCCATTATAATGTATATTTAAGCGACATAATCTGGATCG
>CM067366.1:32651261-32714744 GCA_034401795.1 Chaetoderma sp. LZ-2023a
TCTCTCTCTCTCTCTCTCTCTCTCTCTCTCTCTCTCTCTCTCTCTCTCTCTCTCTCTCTGAGGATTTGGTTATAGCTGGTCATTCGGCATTAGCTAGAGCTGAAAATTGTAATACACACATGTGTCAACTTTTGAAGACCTGGCCGGAGAACCCTAGCTTGCCAAGGTAGATTAAAAAACTCCACGGTGTAATTGCTTGCCGTTTACATGCGAATAATGACATGGCAATTGGTGGGCGAATACTATAATGACAAAAATCGCAATGGATTTTGATTTAAACATCTGAAAGAATTAGTACGTGAATGCAATTATTGAAACGCTTTACAGACAATAATGTAAATGTCAAATTCCCATCAACGTTAATCTTTGAAATGTATTTCCAGTTTTCTTTGGGATGCTAAGTGATGTATATTTCGAGAATGTCGTTGTCCAAAGCTCTTGCTCAATGAGACAGTGATTTCCAAGACAAAACAGCTATTATAACAATTTCAGAATTCGGACATATATACTTTCAGCAATTCCAATGTAATCAGAGAATTGGCTTGACCGTTGCAAAGAATAGTGAGATGATTTCATCAACGATATATAATCACGGATATGCTTTCTGGAGGAAGCTATCCGCTGAACTATTTTTCTGTATTTAACATAAAGAGCTGGCACCATATTAGCACAGTCCTCTGCCATATGACATGGCGAATACGACACAATCTGATGGTTATTTAGGATGGGTGCACTTATGCCCTATGCCATTAATTATTAGAAGCTGGGTTTGCTCTGATGGTCTTCATGGATAGCCATAGTAAAACGCACGCGCACACGCGTACGTGTGCACGCATGCACCACATGCACACACGCACAGACACGCACCCATCCATACACGCGCACGTGCAAACTGACGTACGCGCACTTACGCATGTACTGACGCACGTATGCACCTCGCATACGCACGCACACACGCACGCACACATGCGGGTACACATGCATGCATGTACAGGCGCTCGCACGCCCACACCCGCACACGCGCACACATACGCAAGCACACACACACGCATGAGCGCGCACTTCGAATGCACTTACGCACACACGCACACGCATACGCATGCGTGTATGCCGTTTGCAGAATATATCACATTCATGTGTATATATACCTAGGCATTTGTTATTTTCTACAAAGCGACCCGAGATATTTGCGACATAGGAGCTTGCTTTTTCATTTTTTGTATAAAATAATTAACAGAACGACGGGCATATAGACAGCCGTACATAAACGAATTAACACCTCGCAGCTAAAATGTAACACGATGTAATATATGCACCAACAGGAATGCCAAAGATCCGTCATACTCTGCGGCGAAAGAATACGGAACCATAGTTGTGTTCTACCGGTGGAGCGAGTATAGGTAAATAGTATTATTGAATTAATCTCTATGCATATACGAAATATTGCCAGGACCCTAGCAGATGAATCGTGGTAAATAGATGAACTAATATGTTCTTAGCAAACAAATGCCAGTGGATGAGGCAGTGTGGACAGGAGATGGACGTGCATGGGAATACAAAAGCGGCGACGATTTCTGCCACACAGTATTTATCCCGTCAGTACCAGGTCGACTGATCATTTCAGAACAGCAGCCAACTGATGTAATTTTAATCTGCCAATCAGTTATCCAGATAGTTAGGGAAATACTTCTATTTACTTATATGTATCACACAGATAAGTTCCGGTCGAATTATTTTTATAATATTCAACAACTCCCCTGTGTACTCTTCTTGAAATTAAGATTCTGCGAACTTGGGGTTCAAAGATTTAAGGGAAAACGTATTTCCTTTTACTAGCTATTAAGTTGAGGTAACGTACCAATGATGTACACCGCCTGCCATCACTGCCATGCCTTAAAACGAGTTATTAAGTCTTTAATAGCTAAATATTGATGCATTTCGACGCTCTATGAAGTCTGTCGTGACTTATTTTCAACCAATCTCAAATAACACTGGTATTCTGCCTTGGTACACACAGGGTGTATTCTGTATTACTATCTCATATGCTGGCTGGTGTTCAGTTTTTCACAGAATTACACAAGGCTGCGTGCTTAAACATGCCTTGATTGGGAATGCAAATCGAGTTGTCCAAACTCGTATTCCAATCGCCTGGCCACGCCAACAGCTTTCTTTAGTTAGATGCACGTTCACTAAATTTAGATAAGCGAGGACAGCACATGTGGTTATTCCATTGACAGACACCGACGCTGCTGTGTCATATGCTACAATATGAGGTACGCATACATTCACTACATTGATGACGAAATTTAAGAAAATCTCACTAATAATGTAGGAATCCAGTTTTATCTATGCCCCGCCCATCTTCAGCTAAGTTCCACCCACACTTCGCCTCTGTTTTGGATCGATCGATCGCACTCAGAGTTCGCTGACTATCAGTTTCCAGAACACTATACAGGTACGCTGTTGAAAATGGTGAACACAATTCGTATTGCTGCTGTTGCTGGCACAAGAGCGTCCACTGAAATTTGTTTCAAAACAGTACATTGTATTCATTAGTGTAGACCAGGCTCATGCCGACAAATATCCGCACAGATACAAGTTGAAACAGTGACATAATAATTGGGCGTTGCTCGTCACGTGGTAGATGGTAATACGTGTTTGACTGTCTATATAGCGCATGTATGCTTACAGAGGTGGGCGTGTGTAGCGGGAAGAAAAAATTCGCCTTCGCTGTATATTAGTGTGTATTTGTTTTTCCAAGTCTTATAATCGTCCTGGCTTTCTCTCTGTGAGAGTGTGTGTGCGTGCGTGCGTGCGTGCGTGCGTGCGTGTGTGTGGGTGTGTGCCTGTCTCCATGTGATTGGCACGTGGGCACGGTCTACTGCTGACACCTTGCCGATACATGTGTAGGAGGATGGCAATGGGCTCCCAAAATAACTTAATTTAAACGTGCATATTCACAGTAAAATTTCTGAAAATAAATTTGTTTAAATTATACACTTTTAGAGGCTTAACCTGTAAGCCTATATGTAATGAAACGAAATAAATCTTAACATATAATGATTCCATTCCATATAAATTAATCAAATTTTTTAAGTTGCGAAATTGAGATATAGGCACGGGCCTCAATTTCAATTTCGCAACTTACAAAATTATATTAATTTATAATGGAATGGAATCATTATATGTTAAGGTTTATTTCGTTTCACTATACATAGGCACATAATTTAAGCTTATAAAAGAATGCAATTCCAAAAAATTTATTTTCAACCATTCTGGTGTGAATAGACACCTTTGAACAAATGTTAGGGCGATGATGCTTACGAGATGCACTGTGATGATGATCGGGAAATTATCATGCAATGTGTCATTGTGTATGAGAAACCAAACAGGTAATGTGTTCAAAAGGCGCACGGGATAGTTTGTATCCATTATATACACAGATACGCCTTCCTTGTAAGAACACATCTACATTAAACCGCATATACACTTTATTAAAGGAACCACCACTCCATAACCGGAATAACCCATTCCGAAACCCGGTATTTAACGGGTCGCTGCTGCATATATGTAATGCCAAGATGTTGGTAGTATACTGAACCCAGTCTTTAGATCATATTGTATTTGGATGCTCTAAAATATATATCAGAACCGTTTTCTACACAAGAGGATATTTCCATGCTCGTATCTAGACAGAATAACAACACATGAATCTATAGAACGATACGTCACTAACGATACAGTTTTACCCAGGAAGGTACGTATGACGCACGTCAATAAATGTGCCTAGATTTTTTGTTATAATTGTCTTTCGTGCACTCACCTAGTTTTCTCACAATTTATTTCAGCTTTCCAAAGTATCCATTCATGACTTGACGCCATTTCAAGTCATAATCATCTAAGCAGCGTGTAGAACGACGTCATAATCAGTACGGCATCAATGCATATATTATGCCCGTCTTGGACTCTCAATAGTCCTACACGTTGTAAGAATTGTATAACTCTACTATTTAATAATACCCATTATGTTGAATATTTTGAAACTAAATCGACTGGGCGCTGTTTCTGCCATAGCCAGTCAAATTACTTTCAAAATATTCCACAGCTTACCTGTATAGTTTTCTGGAAATTGATAGTTAGTGAGTTCAGAGATCGATCGATCCCAACACTAGCGAGTTGTGGGTGGAGCTGGGCTAGATATGGGCAGGGTATCTCTAAAGATGGAACGGTCCAGTGGCCGCTCATCGAACTTCAAAATGTATTTGTATAATGTGAGAGAGCTCTTTCCAGAAGAGGATTGAAAAAGGTGTACTATTCTTAGAGTGCTCATTTTTCATAATTTCACGATCGGATTATTATGCCATGCATTATTTAAACATGATCTACGGAGGCCTCATTCGTTTACTATTCTCTGTCTCCATCGCCAGTATATGGTGTATTTTCTCCACGGAAACATCTATTATTCACAATTAATTTTTATTCTTAATTTCGAAGGGTTATCGTAATCTACGTGTTGTTAGTCGATTAAAGTGAATGTCTAAAATGCATATGCTACAGTTGCCTTAAGCCGAATTGAACACATGATGCAGATAGTGTCGATAGCGTACTATACTTAGCAAACTGTAACTTGTCTATTAATTAGACAAAAAGTGATTGTTATGTTCCCAGGAAAACGTTATCGAATGTATTCTCCTGAAAGGTATCTTCATAATTACGTATGTCCACTTGGCTGAAGCATTTGGTATTGTACATATTTTCCTCAACCGTGTGATGGAATTATGGAAAATAAACCATATCGTAGGAATGCCTATTCTATTCGTTGAATACCTTGCCGATGTGATCATAGAATACATCTCCATATAACACGCCGGGCATGCCATTTGCAGCTGAAAATGATGGCGCTACGTATGAGTTACTAACCCTAGCCAATCTAAGTTAAAGGATAACTCAACTTGTGTTATACTAACCATTCAGGCGATAAAGCGTGTTATCCATAATCTATCCCAGCCATTTCAGCTTTCTATTGTTCGGACAGTTTTAATAGCAGCGTGTTGATAACTTTCTAGAGCATATGGCGGCTGTCATGATTTCATTTTCAACCAATCAGGACGAACTAGCGTGTCCGCCTCGGCATACGCGCTCATCCATAGAGGTGTACGCTATAGTGTTGGCAATATAATATAAAAGCAATCATATAGGTAAACTGTTGAATATTTTGAAACTAATTTGACTGAAAATTGTGATTCAGATAACGGAATGTGATAGAATATGAATGGTATGGAACATATTAACCATATCGTATTGGTACAATACAACATTTGAGGAGGGATTAGCATCCCTTTGAATAATTATAACTTGCGATGTTATCACATCACATTGGCTGTATGATATCCACTATGTTATACGTGCAATGCAGCCATGTTCGTCACGATCCTTTATCAATGCAATACGACCAGATCATTAACACTGGAATCGACAGGTTCCTATGATTATTTTATATACATATGTGACCTGGTATAGCATGACAAAAACATTCACATCGCCACAAAGTGGATAATTATAAATATTGTTTTGCCTGCTGACGTTATAGGATGAAGATCAGAAAAAATCAGAGTCATACTTGGGAAAGTTTCTAACAGTTATTATAAATTTCTAGTTTGGTTTTCGTCAGGATGTTGTTCCTATTTGTGAGTAGTAATCATCAATGCAATTTTATTGTTTAATTGGCATTATATTGTGAATGTTTTAGTAACATTATTTAGCTTGGTTGCATAATTTGATTTGTTTGTGTGTGCGTGAAGCCATACACATTAAGTGACGTAATAATCATGTTGTCGTGGAAACAGTTGTCTTAATAAACGACGTCATCTGCTGAATTGTATGCGCAACATTAATACAGTAGTGTTTTAATGTTACTCAGTTGATAACAACAATAACAATGAGTATTTAATTCGCCACCCGGAGGATAAATAAATAAATACATAATTTATTCTAAGACTGTAGCTAATTCATTAGGAACACGTGGAACTATCATCTGGTGTCAAATTCCTATCAATTGAAAGACATTTCGTCTAGACAAACAGTTTGTTTACAAGGCCAATCGTTCAGTCAGTATACACACTCAATCAGACAACACGGTTTGGCATGTGAAAGTCTACACAGCCAACCAGTCAACAAGGTCAATCAACCCTACACACTCAGCCAGTTTGCAAAGTCAGCCAGTCTACGCCATGTCTACAGCTTCAGTCAGGGTACACAACCAGCCACTCTATACATTTAGGTGGACTGTAAGGTCAGACAGTCTATGGCCCGTGTATAAAGTCGGTTATTTTGCAGTCAGTCTACACATTGAGTCGGTCTAAAGTAAGTTGCAGTCAAACAGTCTACAAAGTCAGGAAGTCTGCATTCATTATATAGACACAGTCAGTTTAAACACTCAGTCAGTCTACACATTCATTCAGTCTACAACGTAAGACAGTCTACAAATTCAGGCAGTCTACACAATCAGTGAGCCTACATAGATCGTCAGTCTACAGTCCACCAAGCTACAGTCAATCTACAAATTCACTTTTATTCAGTCAGCCAACAGAATCAGTCACTCTACACATCAGCCTACGCGCAGTCTACAAATTCGGTCAGTCTACATGATCACTCAGTCTACAAAGACAGCTGGTCTAGAGTAAGTCTACACACTTAGTCAGACTACAGTAAGATCAATAGTCGTGAAAGTCTACACATTTAGCCAGTCTACACAGTCAGTCAGTCTATAACAGCAGTCGGTCTATTGTAAGTATGCATACATAGTCAATCCACAACATAGGTCAGTCTACAGGCAAGCAGTCTACACAGTACGTAAGTCGGGTTACACAGTCAGACAGGATACAGAGGCAGACAGGCTACAGCCAGTCTACAATGTCGGTCTGTCTACAGTAAGTCGAGCTTTACAGCCAGTCAGTCATTCAGTCTACAAAGTCAGTCATCCTACGAAATCAGTCAGGCAACAGTCAGTCTTCAAATCCAGCCAATCTGCGCAGTCGGTGAGTCTATACAACCAGTCAGTCTACAAATTCCGCTGGTCTGCAAAGTCAGTCGGTTTACACAGCCATTTATTTTATGTCAGTCCATCTACAAGGGCAGTCATCCAGCACAAGCAGTCAGTCTGCAAATTCAGTCAGTATACACAGTCAGTCTACAAATTCAGTCAGTCTACAAAGTCTAAGTCAGTCCGTCTACAAGGGCAGCCAGCCTACAACTTTAGTCAGGCTGAAATGTCAATCAGTCTACAAAGTCAGTCACTCAACAAATTCAGTCAGGTTACAGAGTAAGTCAGTCTACGGCCAGTCTACAAAATCAGTGTAGACAGTCAGTCAGACTGTAGCCAGCGTACACATTCAGTAATTTTACAGTTAGTCTACAGATTCGGTCATTCCGGAAAGCCAGTCGGTCTACAAATGAAGTAAGGCCACGCTCAGTCTACAAATTCAGTCGTTCTACACGTTTAGTCAGTCAATAACGGCAGTCGCTCTACAAAGTCAGTGAGTCTAGGCAATCAGTTTCACCTATCAGATGAGCAGATGGGCGAGCATAGAGCCAGAATATTCTCAGATCACCTGCTGTGGTATGAAGGCAATCTGAGGATAGTGCCGCCTTCGGGTAGACAATCGGTGTGTGTTAAGGGGCCCCAGCATTTGATGGCCATTAGGTCCCTCTCATCGCTAGCACAATGGCATTCTGTTCGCCTCATTGCCTGCAAAGCACTGATCTGCCGGAACAGAATAAGCATGTCCAGTACAGAGATCTCACATATAAATGGACCGGTTGGGGACTGGTTTTGTCTCAGATGCTGCAGCATTTCAGCTTATAACATATACCATTATAAGATACTGCACATCATATCCTAAGGAAAACGGGCACTGTTCACATTAAAACAACCACCGACAGCACACACACACAATGCTGTGCAATATTCCATTAGAATGGACTCGCTCCAGAGTAAAGAGACTGATATACGGTTATACGCAACGTAAAGTGGGTTGCTAGTTAATGGGACAATGGTACGATTATTGCAAGAAACGACATTGCAGGTATTTACAATAGTATAAAGACAACACTCTCTGAAAAAGCTTCACTCGACCTAAATGTTCTAAATGCTAGATTCGAGGAACAATTTCTTCTGATTATAGCACACAGAAAGGCGTGCGAACAGTCTAACGTCATCATAAAACAATGTTAACACTCATGGGTAAACACTAATTCTACAAACGATAACATTGCTTCTCTGAAATATAAATGTCTATGTAAATATAGAAGTCCATTGCGTACATTTAGAAGCCGTTGTATACACTGCAACCGCGATACTCACTCAACATGATTACAGATGTCAAATGTGTCGAACCGTGGTACAACACGCAGCTGAGAGTACGGTCTCAGCGCGCTCGTTGTCAAGTAGCATGCCACCTAACAACATGCATTTAAACACTGGACAGTTTTCATTCCTAGTGACACCCATCTAAATTATGTGCAAGCTATTCTTCTTGCTGATCAGCCATTCGAGCAGTTAGATATACCAGTGTATATTGACCTTCTAGCACAATGAATCAGCATTAGGGTTACAGATAAAGAAGTGCCTAAATTCTGTAACAATTGTAAATGTGGTATTGAGGATCGAAACATGTGCCTTATAAAAAGCCTATTGCCACCTGTCCTGCATAAACATGACTGGCTCTTCGGATGCATGGTTAGCTTGCGAAGCGACAGATATACAAATCAGAGAAAGCAATGTTAGCTCACCTCAAAAAACAAAATCTAACACAGGTGGATATAATTGTATCATTGTATGTGGAAAAGATAATAATATGGTATATCCTGCGGTTTCCGAAGAGCACGGCAATATAGTGCCGCAGACATCGGTTCGTTTACTAATCAAGCTATGAGCAGACGTACGAATGTGCAGAAAGACTTTATAACTTCTATCTCCCTTGCATCAAATGACAGCGTAGAAGATAATGATAAAATCGAAGTACAATTATCAGGACAAGAGAGCGGCACTTCAGTAAACAGAAATGGACTTACAGATAAGGAGAAGCCTGTTGTGATGTCCGCAAATATATGAGTAGACTAGTATTGTAAGAGATTAGAATCGTGCGTTGACCAACACGTATTGCCAGTAACTACACCAGCCTCCAGGCCAACTACACATAGCAGCAATCTGCAGCACCATGCACAATACACGCAACCTCACAGTCCAAGTGCTTTCAATGGGGCAAGGATGAGTCTTCTCCAAGACAACATGACGCAGCAAATCTCTGAAATGTTTAACAAGATATGCTCCCTTATCATGAAACAAGTTGGGCTCCAGCTGGACAAATGCCTCACCGGAACTGAGTCTCATCATGTAGCTCGTAATAATAGGTCTACCACTCAGCTACATACTCAACTATCTTCTCTTCAATATGCTAACCAGCGTATATTGGGTAATGAACTCGATGGACACCAGTCAGAGGTATGTATGCGCCACAAAAGTAACAGAACGCTATTACACATAGAACGAGTATAACGCATGGAGTAAACTATTCTATACTACGATAATGAGAACAAACAGCAACATAATAGCAGGACGCATTATCAGCACCAGCAGCTTCAACTTTCCCTAAGCCAGCCAAGAACGAAGACTGAAAGGAATTTTCAAAGAAGTATTGCAACTAATACATGGCCGCAAACCCGAAATAATAGGCCGCACGTTGTTAGCAAATGATGACCATACCAACCAACGGGTAATATAGAAAAGCATCGTCAGTAGTCTATTACTAACACAAGTCAAAACAACGAAAGTATCTTCACCAAGCAGGCGGTATAGGCAATAGTCGGTTAGCAATACAGCGATATACCAGCCGCAGGTCCATACACAAAGTCAACGTCAACATTATGTTAGCAAAAGAGGGCTATACAAAACCAGAACATTCTCTCGACAAAATAAACATTATAACGAGCACACTATTGGCGAGAGAGCGCCATATCAATAACCGAACAAAAGAAGGCTCGAGTGGGTCCTCCAAGCTTTCTAAGTGTACAAATCGTCAATTGCCTGCTAGTGTTTCAACCCATAACGAGCTCACAGTGCTTCTAACCGGTTTTTCATTGTCCTGTCTTTGTCTGTCTTGTTCTGGTTTCTCTAGAGGACACAGGCTGGGAGTCGCTTTTCAACTCAGTTCCATGTCGCTAGAGTAGCATCTATATGCGCAGTCTGTGTGTTGTGTTTGCTCCACTGTCGAACCATAAGGAAGACCAGAGCTCGCCTTGGGCAAACAGACGACCACCTGCTACACACGATAGGTCAGGGTGCTAGGCCTCTGTGGCATTAATATATGTGTTTAAAAACATCAGGTTGGGCTCATTTGAAAGGCCACTAACTACAGCGGCATCCACCAAGCTTAATTAGTTTAGAGATTCGGCCTCACAGTATCTGCGGAGACTGGACAGCCATTCCTCTAAAAAAACCAGTGTACACCGCATGTATAAATACACCCAATCACACCTCAATATACTTTGTTATACCCGACTACGGTGGGATGAATATATGTTGACGGCGGCCTGCGCAAGGCATTTCCTCTCACTTCGCCGATAGCTTCTAAGGAGAAGGTTATTTTAATTTTATATATCTAGTCTATTTTGAAATCGTATGAAACCTTGATGACCCTCCGTCTCTATTTTGTCACTGAGGATAAGTCGTTCTCTGGCGAGATACAACGCTGTTAGGGGGGATACAACTCTCACTAAAACAGCAAGTCAAACGTCGGCGTAGACCAGCCTAACCCAGCAATCGGCCAGCACTAATAGCTGAGCCAAATTTCCGTCTTCTGAACCAGTCTACCACAAATGGAACATATTGGATTAACTAACAGCACGGATAAAACCATGGTTTGGAACCACGATGCATACATGAATGCACGCCCGGCCTCACTGGAACGTTATCGTTCCGCCGATCCACGAGCTCGGCGTTTGCATTCTTCAGAGCGGCTGGCTCCCAACTCTGATGAGCTGAAAAAAACAAGATTTAACCAGCAAAACCGCCAGGCCGATTCGTACCCCACGTACAGACCAGACTCCCATCACGAGGAACAGCACGGACGTGCCCACGCTACAACATAGTGCATAACGAGAATAGCAATATAAAGAAGCCAGACCGAATATCTTACAGCCTTTTTTCATCTGGATTTCATGGAAACAATGGCCTAGATCCGATTACGATTTTTCATCTTTTTAAAAATCTGCTTCGCGTCGGTCTTAACTTATGAAGTAATATTACCTGGCGGTGTGCATCTGCCCAAACTGGAGTAGTACCCAAGACGGCTTCTGAAGCAACTGTTATCATTGCCAAAGGACATAGCTGATCCAACAATATATATTTTATTGGGATTTTTCCCAGTTGAAGCACAGGCGCGTCATAAGACACTTTCTCATTCCATCTGCAATCTGCCAGAATCATCACTTAAAAAGAAAATGGCTAGGCGACAACTATCTGTATGTAAACTCTATTAAAAGTCACTGGCTTATAGAGTTAAAACGACTTTTGCAGAAGCATATCTTAGAGGATGCGGAAGTATATCTGGATGATCCAATACAGAGTGAAAGTGGATGTCGCTGACTAAGACGCTAATCAGCTGTACTGGACGGAAGGCATAGCAAGAGCAGCACCATGGTACAGTTCACTAAGCTACACGAATGCAATAATATTTATTCCATGAAAACCGTACCCTGTGCTACAAGCAGATTGCTCCTATGAAAGAGATGCAGCCCGTATATCGGGTAAATGCAAACTGCTCACTGGAATGTATGTACTACAAGAGATCGAATTGAATTTCAAATAGATATCGTCAATCCACTATGCCAATTATGTAAATTTTAACAGGAAACGTTGGAGCCCTTTCTAATCAGATGTCCAGCATAGGAATCTATTAGACTATCACCCATTCAGTCTATTGACACTTACCTTATGAAGAATTGCCATTTAGGTGTTAGTGCTTATTCAGAAGAAGAGCTCGCACGCCGTATATCAACCTGTACAAGACTCCTCTATCCTGAGTTACTAAAGCGCATTAGAGTTACATGCTAGACGCTTAACGTACTTACTTCATACACGTAGATTCACGCTATTTACTATGCCAACTTTCGCTACTGCATCTACCTAATTGTTTAATATTGTTGATCATTGTTAATTGTTGATGGCAAATAAATATGATAATTTGGATTAAATGAGTAATCTGATAATAAGCGCAGTGATAGGTCCACAAGGCCAGAACGCTATTGTGAATAATAGAACACACTTATACATGCTAATGCAGTTCCCCTACAAAGGAAGTTATGTTCTTTTACATGTTAAAGTTACATTGGGAAAACAATCGGAGTGAAACCCGTTGCTGTCTCAAGTTATGTTAGACAAATTGGTTTTGCAATTTTCAGTATGCCCTCTATTAATTTCACCGTTAGATGACGTTACTGCTAATTGGTAAGCAATGACATACGGAACCAATTCAGGAATCCATTTCCCCAGTCAATCATATGACAACATAATCAACTAAGTACAGTATTTGAGGATCGATTTAGACAGTCTTAAACGTCTTAATAATCCGCCAGGTTGTATGTATTGTATGGCTGTATTATTTAATAAACATGCTGTTGAATATTTTAAAACTAACTTGAATGGGCGCTGTTGCTGCAACAGCAACCAGTCAAATTAGTTTCAAAATATCCAACAGCTTCCCTGTATAGCTTTCTGGAAAGTGATAGATAAGTACGTCCGGGGATCGATCGATGTGGGCGGAGCTTAGCTAGAGATGGGCGTGACATAACTAAAACTGGAAAGGTCCATTCTCGTTGCATGGCTGCCAATATAAATCTGTTATTACATTATTTACCTTCTTTTATCTGCAGTTGTCTGGGCAATGTATTTGCTTTATTTTTTCCCTGTCCCTTGATGCACTGATTATGGCATACATTACTAGCGATTCATCCCGATGGTGCACCATTGGGATACTCGTAGAAATAACTACTACGTGCAGTTATGTGTACTAAATCATATTATTCGCAATCATCTTGAGTGAGTGATTTCTGCAATAATTTTTCAGCGGGCGTCTGAGTGCAATTCCGTTCAATTTACAAGGAAGCTGCCATCTTTATGACGATGGTGTATGAAACCATTGCTGTATTGTTGTTGTTGTTGTTGCTGTTGTTGTTGTTGGTGGTGGTGGTGGTGGTGTTGATGTTGTTGTTGTTGATGTTGTTGTTGTTGTTGTTGTTGCTGCTGCTGCTGCTGCTGCTGCTCCTGCTGTGCCTGCTGCTACTGCTGCTGGTGCTGCTGCTGCTGCGCATGATGATGATGATGCTTTTGTTGTCGTTGATGGTGTTATTGTTGTTCACGGTTGTTGTTGCTGTTTTCTTTGTTGTTGTTATTAATGCTATGTCCTTATGGAATTATCTATATATTATGCCAAGGATGAACTATAGTGCATACCATTTGATGTGTGCTTTTGGAATACTTGCTGATACCTGTATGTGTTTGGTATAAAACAATGGCATGACTGGTCCAGACAATTAGATTAATTGTCCACGTCAGGTGTTATCCATATATGGTTACTCTCAAGGTTGTCCAATAAATGTCATCCGCCGTTCATAATACTATCGTGAGCTTTACGCATTGTCTGCCACTGACGTGTCAACCCAGTTGCCAAGCTTTCGCTGCAGTTGCACTATTCGTTTGTTATAAAAAATATATACTGAAATAGAGTATTCATATCCACACTTTCTCCTAGAAAAGCCACTAATAGGCTGACTTCACAAGATGATATATTCGGCCTTCACAAACCATTAGTATCATGTGCATTAGTGTTGGAGTGCACACCCTTGCTCTCCGAATATATAATGGATACGCCCATGATATGGCACGTGGACCTCATGCGAGCCACATGAGGGAGTCGATCCCTCACTCACGTATGCTACGTTATAACAAATACTTTAAATATTGGCGGGCGTCACAATCGTAACGCCGTACCTCCGCTGCAAAAAAAATGGAAATTCCGTCATGAATTCTCTAAGATGTTGACTATCACATCATGAGCTAATTTAATACACATTATGATGAAGATTTTGAAAGTAATTCAACAGTCTGTCGGGGAATCTAGTGTTTGGAAATTCAGGTTTCTAACTTTAAAATCGTTTACACGCCGCTTAGAAAGGAGGCTGAGCTTAGCGAGAATGGATGAAGAGAGTTTAGTGGTCATCCGTATGACCTCATAATCAACTACTTCACATGCTGACTGACGTCATAATCAATTACGTCCGAAATCACGCGATGTGTTCCGTCATGCACGCTCATAGTCCGTCAAGTTTACGAATTGTAATATTGACTACTTAACAAGTGTAACAGCATTCAGGCAACTTAATTTCAAAATAGTCAACAGCTTGCCTGTATATATTTCTAGAACTTGAGACTCAGAGAGTTCAGCCCTACGCGGGCAAAGGGTGGATGGAGCTTACATATATACACCTGTGCAAAGGTTAAGCACCACCCTATTTTTACGCACATGCGAGGGTATATTCATGTGCTATGAAGAAAGCAATAGCACAAACATTTATGTACCCATCCATCTTAGTGCAAGAGGTAATAATGCAACTAGAGGAATGCTGATTATGATGGTGGGGAAACACTGTATGTTTTTGTTTGAACTTGAAAACGAGGCCTGAATATGGTTACGTTGACACAACTGACAACTATTGCCCTACAGTTGACACACGTGGCTAGATTGTCATTAATGGTGTCTGAAAACGAAGTTTAACATCTGTGCACGAGTTTGAGACTGTCATTATTAATACCGGGTATACCCACCTTGTGCATGGATGACGGCCTGGACACGACGTCTCATGGTGGTCACCAACCGACTGATACGCCATTGTGGTATTCGTTGCCATTCAAGATGGAGTGCGTCTGTTAGTTCCTGTAGGTTCTGCACAGGAGGATCCCTCCTTCTCACCATGTTTCCCAGAATGTCCCAGATATGCTCAATAGGGTTCATGTCAGGGCTCCTTGCTGGCCATGGTAGGGTTTCGATGGCATTCTGGCGGAGGTATTCATGCACAGCTCTAGCACGATGTGGTCGGGCGTTGTCATCCATGAATATAGGGTGGGTTCCAGGTGCATGATTTACAAAATGAAGGACCACAACTCTATCCAGTATGGAATCTTGATATCTTTGTCCATTTAGTGTTCCAGGTACAGTCAACAGATCCAGCTTACAATCAAATGAGATGCACCCCCATATCATAACGGAACCTCCACCAAATGGAACTTCTTCCATGATGTTACGTTGGTCGTACGCCGTGCGTCTGGACCTCCATACACGAGTTCGACCATCTGTGGCATGAAGCAGGAACCGACTTTCATCGGACCAGTGTACCCGTCTCCAGGATCTCATGTTCGAGTGTCTTCTTTCGTTGCACCACCTCAGACGCTCCTCTTTGTGGTGTGCAGTGAGGAGAGGACGTCTGACAGGTCTCCTAGCTTTCATGCCAGCAGCATACAGTCTCCTTTTGACGGTAGACATTGACACTCTATTGCGCGTTTCCCATTGCTGGCTGAGCACTCTGCTGATGGTGAATGGAGATCTCCTAACACGGCGTACTAGGGCTCGATCATCACGGGCAGTAGTCTTCTTCGGTCTTCCAGATCTAGGCCTGTCCTTCACCTCGTTAGTTTGCCCATGTTTTGCAATCAAACGACGGATTACAGTATGGTTAATGTTCAGCTGTCTGCCAATCTCTCTGCATGACATACCAGTGGTATGCATGCCTATGATTTGCCATTTCACACGATCACTTAACCTTCGTCTTGCCATAGCGGTTCACAATCAAGAGCTAATTCTCTCTGTACAAATAAACCACGGTCATGAACACAAAATTCCTAATCTTGTCGCCTAAATCTGTTTGTAATGTTCTACACCTCAAACTGGACTTTTACATAACTGAACACGTGTGCGGTTTCCCGCCACGCACGGACATCAAGCGGCGTGAAGTCATGCATGCATGTGCATTTCGTACTTGGAATTATATCAGCTAACGCGGGGACAAAAAGTATGGCAGCCTAGTTGTACGATCATGTTTCTACGTTCTATTGTTTTTGCTGGTGCTTAACTTTTGCACAGGTGTATAGATGGGCAGGGCATAGCTAAAACTAGATTCCTATATTGGACGGGGCATAGCTAGAACTGGATCCCTTTAATAGTTTCAAATTAATCAATAACTTACCTGCTTAGTTACCTCGAAATGTGAGATTTTGTGAATCCATCTTTCAAAGTGTTACTATTATTCACAATTCACCTTTCCAGAGTATCCATCGCTGATTTGTCGTCATATTTAAGCGGAGTGCAGGATGACGTCATAGTCATTACGTCATAAATCATTATATTACGCCCATCTTTAACTCTTAATAGTCCGACACGTTGTAAGAAGTGTGTGCCTCTACTAGTTAACCCTTTACTCCTCATATCAGCCAAAAACGTCTTCTACAATGCTCTTGTGAACTGTCTATTTTCAGACCAAGAGAAGACGTTCTTGGATAATTTACAACTGGAATGACTAGCTCGATAACGGAGGAAGTCATTTCAGTGGTAACATGTAAGAAGTAGTATTCTATTGGTCTGCAAACAGACATTTTCTATGAGAAAATCGAAATATTCATTAACAAATTCAAGGGCTAACAGGTTTAAAAACATGCTGATGGAATTTTTTTAACTAATTTGATTGGGCGCTGTTGCAGCCATAGGCAGCAACAACACCCAGTCATATTAGTGTTAACATAATCAACAACTTACATGTAAGGTTCTAGGGAAGTTGATAGTGAGTTCAGAGATCGATCGATCCCAACACGAGCGAGGTGTGGGAGGAGCTTAGTTAGAGATGGGCGGGGCAAAGCTAAAAATGGAAAGATCCAGTATATTGCCATTCTTTTAAGTGTATCACTAACGTTAGAATAGACAGCGGTGTTAGAAAAGTGTGAACCAAAGATTGATATAGCATCTTATTATCAGTTCATGTATCTAGCATTGAAGCATGTTGTCTGTGTATTAACTCCGTATATAATCTCATTATCGCAATGTGCGCATCTATCGCTACATCTCTATTAGATGAATCACATTTTAGCCGTGTCCTGTCCATTCCTAGTTAATCTCCGTCCACACTTTGTCCATGTTGGGATCAATCGAACCCTGAACTCCCTCAAACTCACTTTCCAGAAAACTATACAGGCAGTAAGCTGTTGGATATTTTGAAAGTCATTTCATTTCACTTGGTGCTGTGTGCCCAGTCAACTCATTTTTCAAAATATCCAACAGCTTACCTCTATAGCTGTTATTAATTGGTTAAATAGGCACTTAGTACAACTTGACGGACTATTGTGCGTTTATGAGGGACTTAGATTGGTTATTCAAGACGTCATGAATGTGACGTGAACCTACGCGTGACGTATTTCATTATGATGGCAGGTACACTATATCGAATTACTATATTGCATAGGCCGTTGATTTGACATAATGGTGATATATGTCGAAGGAAGCCGTAATCCCAAGGTCAATGCACACTTAGAAAATGGGGATATCTATTTAACAATATTTTTATACGTGCTTGTATCCAAATGTGAATCTGTCGGTTATGCATACATTATGAATTATCAATTACAATTAGCCCCGTGTTTATCCTTAGAACAATATTGCCAACACAGATCGCAGCGCTACATTAACGCGAATAAACATGTCTGTTTTTTGATACATTGGTTTGAGTACAGCCACGCGTTTAGTTGATTCGTATGGATTATGCCACACTTCTTAATGTAAACACTGACACGTTTGATCATCTATACATACGGCACGGCCCTACGCCAGAAACTGAATAAAACATGAGGCGTGCAGTTAATACAGTTACAGGAGGATCTGGCTGATAACTAGGCATACTATTGGTGAACCTTGAAATAATAAAGTAATTAATATATCATATGTGTTGCTTAGGAGATGGAGCAGAGTGCAATGGAATAGCGAAATAGTTCAGGATTGTGTGTTGGCGATAAGATTCCGCTTAGTGCACGTATAAGAACAGGGTTTCTGTACGAGGAACATCTGTCAGAAACACATACTTTGAAAAGTGCACGTGTGCAAGTTTCCCCATAAACTGTACATCATTGTATGGGTACACGAAGTGCATCAATTCACCTTTCAAAGTGTATCCATCGATCATATGTCATCATAGTTAACTAAGTGACGTACACGATGACGTAATTATCATGACGTCATGATGAATGCCAAATAATCCGTCTTTAAAGCTTACTAGTCGACACGTAGTACGAATTGTATGTCTTTGCTATTTATGAATCATGCTGGTTAATATATTGAAACTAATTTGACTGGGCGCTCTTGCTGGAAATTGATAGTCTGGGAGTTCAGAGAATGATCGATCCCAAAAACGGACGTGGTGTGGGTGGAGCTTAAATTGAGATAGACGGGCATAGCTAAACGTGGAAAAGTCCATTAGAACTCAACCCATGTACACATCTGTTGACGAGGTAATACCAGTATTCGATATACATTCAGACGCACATTATTCACGTTATTGTTTTCCAACCTGGCGTTCTTCTTTCTTCTTATTCTCCGTCGTTCTTCTTATTCTATAAATTGTGTACTCAAACAGCGCGATCTTCCAAGGAGTCTGCCATCGCGACGTGGAATGTACGTGGTCGGACAGTAATATTAGTAACCCACCAAGTGTTGCACCTCCAGCCAGGCCACGTGGTAATTCTCGTGAAGAAAAACAGGTCACTTACCGGGGAATGGGCTTTGTAATCGGACCGAGGCTTTTGAACCATTTCATTAATTTAGAATACGTCAGGGATCATGTGACAATCATCTAGCTGCCTATGCCAACATAACCAGGTGCCCCCATTAAGTGCCACATGGTGAATGCATAATACACAGCAACCGGAAAAGCCAAAGAAAATCCATCCCAATTACATGTATTTTATGCGGAACTGAGCTCCGCCATTATCCTACCAGCCAAATGGTCACTGTGTGTCTGTGTATATATTTTAGCTCCAAGCTGGGTAAACTCCCCGAGGCAGGCACAGATCTAGGACTTGGGTGTGCGCGGGGTCGTATCGAGAGGAGACATGTTATGTTATTTTTGCTAATTTCATTGGCACATTTGACACAAATGCAGCTTTCTCCCATGACGTCCCCTGCCAACATGAGCAGGACTCCAAAGCCGTTAACCCATCGTGTGTCAACTTAACCCTTCACACTTCAAACCTTGCAGTTCAAACCAACTAAAATCAGATATGTATTGGTCTGAGACATGTCTATGTGCAGGTTAAGGGAAGAGTATTTTTGATTATTTACCACTAGAATGGCTGGGTCGCTAACCTAGCCTGTCATTCTAGTGGTACATTTTAAAAAAAACTCTTTTCTCGGCCGGCACATATACACTGGTTAAGTAAAAACTGTAATTTTCTTTTGGGCCTACCAATAACCCATTTAATGGGCAGGCAGGCGAAAAAAAAATTCGGTGGTAAATTTACAAAAATAGTCTTCTAAAATGAAAATATCTTGAAAAATATAAACCATCTGCGTGTGCAATTGATATATCAAGCTGTATTTTGAGCGCTTTGGGGCGCTGTTGACACAAGATGCGTTAAGGATACATACAGCACGAGTTTTCAACTTCATACTATGCAAAGCAGATGCAAAGCCATATTACTACTGAATGTTCGTTCCTATGGAGGTGCAGATCTAAATTCTGATCATGAACCAGTCGCTACGCGCCTTCAGGCAAGCCTCTACCTAACGTATACACCCTATACCTGGTAGGAGGGTAAAGCCACCTACGACCTACCCACGCTCATCAGCGACACTGACCCCTAAATGTCAGACAAAACGGTCATCGTGGAGCAGATAGCTAACATCGACGCTAGATCGGATAAAAAAGAAGCCCTTGCCAACTTACTCAATTGTATGAAATCATCAAATACCAGTACCATAGGATTTGTCAAAAACAAGAGCCGAACAGGGTATACTGATAACACTACAGTAGTAAAACTAGCAGATAACGTTATGGCTGCGCTTCTGTCAGAAGTGAACATCACACTAAACTAAGCAGGGGAAACAATACCATTCCGAGCAACATCAGTGAACGCGTAAAGGATCTTGATTTTCAGCAAACAAACTTCTTTGCAGATGAAATTGCTGCCATGTACGACCCCTGAGAGTTGTTGCCAGTTGCGGACTACTCATCAACACTCACCGTGACTGTACACACATCCGAAGGACATTTACATCAGCATCCCATTTTGGTAAAAGAATATGAGTTCTACTTTTTGGCAGAAATGAAATCGCCATCTGTATTGTGTCCACACCCCGCCCCATAAACCCTCCCTCACTCCACCCCAGTCCCTCCGGCACCGCCCCATCCGTCTACCTATCACGCTATCTTACTAAATAGTACATGCACGCACTCACGCACACGCACGCACACAACCGTACACACACGCACACACGCGCGCGCACGCACGCACGCTCGCACGTACACACGCACACACACACGCACACACACACACACGCACACACACACACGCATATCTCACCATCCCACTACCAGACAATCTATTTTTCATTCATTCTTTAATTTTCTCTCTCTATCCTCTTTCTCCTTCTCTTCTTCCATCTCTTGCTTATTCTTGTTACTGGCTTCGTCGCAAGAACTCACACATTATCTCTCACCCTGTCCATCCCAATATCTACATAGCCACTATAAAAACAATACACTTCTCTTAATAACGTGTTTACTTTCAAGATTTGCTCTTAATACTGTGTTCGGCTGCTCTACCATAGTGCCATTTCTAATATTAATAGGCCAACATACACGTGTTGGCATCTAAAATGTGTTATTGTTAACGGCTGAGAGATCAAAGGACCACAATGTTAGTTGCTTAGAAACCGCTAGGAAAATGCCAATTGTCTGACGTATGCATATACCTAAAAATGTCAACGGATCTTAATTAAAATATCTTGCAATATTATTATAAAATCTCAATAGCGGAACGCTTCACAGACCGGAAGATAAATGTTAGATCAGCAGCATGACGTTATTTAAAATGACATTCTAGTCCGCTACGGTTATTAAGTGATGGTTAGTTTGAGAATGTCGATGATAAATAAATACATTTCCAACTCCAATGCACTCTGAAAATTATCATAACGTCATCAAATGTCAAAGACTTTAAACCCTTAACACCCATATCAGCCAAAAGTGGCATCGGCAGTGGTATTGACAGATATCTATTTGCAGACATTTAACACTGGAATCACAGGCTCGATAACCGTGGTGGTACACTTTCAAAAATAGTCTTCTCTTGGTCTGCACATTAACATTTTCTTTCAGAAAATTTAAATCTTTTAAACACATTTTAAGGCTGAACCAGTTAAGAACAAGTTTCCTTGTAATGATCTGATTCTCATGTAAGGAAATTATATGCCAATGATAAATTCACACATCGTGTTTCAACTTGACCATTTAATGGTCAATACAGCAAAAACAGGCAGTGGTCTTACGAAATGTCGTTTTATCGGCCTAGAGAAGCCTTTTTTTAAATGAACCACTGAGATCACTGTCTCCGTAAGCTAAGTAAGTGGTACATGTTCATACTTCTCTTGGTCAGCAACTTGATACTGTTTAAACTACATGCATATGACTTCTTGACTGATAACCCTTTGGTCGTTACCGAAACATCGCGCCAATCCAGTTCCCTGGCATATGCGTGGCTCAGAGCTAGCCCTAGCCTGCGGTGCATGAGTGGGGAACCGAATCCCCAAGTGATTTCAGAGAAGAACATGTGTAAAGACCTTTCTAAAAATCGGCCAAAATGGAAGGTCCCTATTTTAATTGTCCTGTTGCTTTAGTACTGGGGATTTTGCCGGAAACACGATTCAAGATGGCCGGTAAACCGTTTATCCGACAGTTTCTAAAGTGATCAATTTGAAAGCACCATACCCAAACACATATATACAACCAATTTGGCTTCAACTCCATCAGATAATAAACTCCAATATGGCCGGCGAACACACTAAATTTTGATTCGTCCACGGCGGCTGTGTGTGTGTGGCGTATCAACTTCAAGTGAAGAAACTTCCTGCAAAATATAATCGAAATCGGCCAAGGGATTCCTGTGAAGACATTGTTTAAATACAGTGTTTACGCCAGTCAAACATAAGGAGAGACAAACGCACAACGGACAGATATTTTTAATTTCCTATCCAAGATGGCTAGAAAGCCGTTTACCTAGCAGCTTCGAAAAGTTGAATTTTGAAACGCGCTACGTGTTGATTGTTCCACTCTGGCCATGTGTGTGGTTCTATCGACTTCCCTTGACCAAGATTTACTGTCCCTTAATCCTTAATCATATTTCTCCAATTTCGGCACAATCCATTTAACGGTTCTGGAGAAATCGTTTTCGAGAAAATTAGGTCATCAAAAATAGCTGCTGCACCATTTATCCAATCAAGTTCCCCCGAACAAACTGGATTATATTCTTGCCCTAGATGCCATTTCATGAGTTTTGAATTATTCCCCATGCGGTCTCGAAGAAGAGTTTTAAAGACATTTCTAAAAATCTGCCCAAATCAAAGATGCCCACCGGCGGAATTGGCCGATTGGCTTCTCTTTAACAAAGTTGAATCTCCATGCCATACCGATTCCTCCTGCCAAATATACTAGGAATCGGCCAAGTGGTTATTGAGAAGTTGTTCAGCGAAAAAGGTGACGCCAAACAGACGGACATACACACGTACAGACATACGAACACACAGACGGACACACACACAGACGGGCATACAGATGGACAGACAGAAGGACGGCTACACATAAGGACGACGGAGGAACATATTGAAGATTTTGGATCGCCGGGTATGACTTGGGGAATTGTTTCCTAGATGATGATTCCACTTCGCCAACGGCAAGATTATGATGTTAGCGGTTGCTGCAACAACCTCTTCCCGATGATGAAGCAGGATACTGACAGTCACAACAAGTACCTTACTGGTACAAATCAAGTATCTATTCTACTCTATACTAGCCACGAACGTAGCACCAGCGATGTGCTACGTGAACCCTGATGTTGGATTGATTCACTTTCTCTAACTGAAAGTGCTTCTTTCATAGCCCTCAGAATCTCTGAGGCTCTAATACATACCGAGATATTTAGATCTATACATATTGAGATATTTAGATCTTGTTCTGATGATTCTTCTAGGTATGTTATAAGCACAGCTTGATTGGCCCGGACAATCAGTCCGCCAATCAACTTCTGCTTATTCCTTCCAAGAAGTTCCTACCTAATACATGTTGGTCGTTCTGACCAATCACCGATCCTTTCATTTCGTTGTTGGATATAAAACCTATTTTGTTTAATTCTCTGCTACAGCGTTTGATCGATGCTCATTGGTAGCTGGTTCTGATTTGATGCGATCTGTCAGCTAACTACCAACATTATGGAATATGTTGTTGTTGCATGCTATTGTATGAGTGACATATAGTTGATATACAAATTTCGATTATGTTACTCATTCCTACAGGACGCAATAATGTCCATGTCCTGTCCATTGCCTATTGATGGATAAGCCTGTAGGATGCTAGAGTTAATAGGCACATGAGCTGTATGATCTCATTGCCAGCTGGTGTTGTTCTATTCTCGTCATCAACTACGTCCCTTTGTCACGTCCGATTCCAGTTATTCTTATACATTGATTATTTTCTAAGCCATCGATCCGAACGACTGCTGAATATTATAAAAGTGTATGCCGACTGAACAGCAACAACTTTCATCTCAACTATTTCCAGATACACATCAACTCAGAACCGTGGGACTTATTCTAATCAATTCGACTATTTCAATTTGATGATAAAACTGTATCCAACAATCCTTATCGTGCTATATTCGCATATCATCCGCATAGCATCAGCACCAGCTGATGTCAACTAGTTACTGTATACTAATAAACTAAATAATAAGATATACAGTCAACCGGTCCATTAGCTCACCTGGTATTTTCAAATCATAAATTTCACTTAGGACTTACTCGCAAATATAAGACATCCAGCGGGGTCATGACTTCCCACAAGACAATCCCATATCTACACATGCCCACCAACCAAAGTCAGTTAACCGTCTCTTAAGGCCGTAAGAGAGTGTTAACTAACTCGTTGTACAACATCAACAACAACACCTCACTATACCAGGGCTATCAAGACCAACATAATGAAAATATAATCAACAGTTAAAAATCACAATCTTTTAATGCGAATAGTACGATCAATCATTATCTATGCCATTAGTTAATAAACATAAAACAGTACGAAACGTTAAATAAACAGTGCAATAACACAAACAGTTAACTATAGAGAAATAGTTCAAACAGTCAGTAATGCAACATAAACAGTACGATAAAAATACGACAATAGTACGATAATAGCATGATAATATCATAGTACTCAATAAATACAATACGTAATATGGATTATAAGTCCTCATATTCCTGCATAGGAATACTGTTCAGCTCCACGTCCACCCAGCCATCAGCCGTGGGGTCGATCTCAGTCCTTGAAGTGTCATTAGGCGACGACCCGTTAGGCATCCTCGACGGCATTGGTAGCGCTGCAGGCAGCTGCGGCTGTCGGATCTGAGTGTGACGTGAACTCGGAATCCCTGCCGCACGTGGCTTTCGTGTGAAGCACTTCCACATGCGGTTTAGGACCCCACACTTATATAGTATAAATAAAAACACAATTAATGTGACGACGGAGGCCGTCTAGTAGGAAAACACGGATCGTATGCCGATGCTGTCGACCATCGCAGGGTCGACCTCTGATAATGGTGCTAGTGGCACATACATAGTCTTACGTAAATGGTCCCATCTTTGTACGTTAAGATGGTTAATAATAAGAGATTGGTTTAGTACTCCGGCCACATCCAACCTAGGAACATCTACGGCAAGACTGATTCGAGTATAAGTCTGACTGTAAGACTGCATAGGCTCGAATCGCCACCCTTTCCCCCTATAATCGCATCCACTTGACATTAATGCATACAGACCACTTTTCACAACACACCGGTCCATCAGTCAACCTCCACAATGCACTTCGATAGTTTCGCCAAAGGTTTCCAACACAACACCTACTTTCTTATGGGCAAACAATTTACTAGATGTTCCATCGGACTCAGATAACTGACCAAGTCAAAAAGACTTATATAATGCCATGTTGTTGTTATGGTCGGAATTGCCACGCGCCTCCAGCAAAATTATGATACTCCTCCGAAAATTGTCCATTTATAGGTACCCACTTTGCAGTAGATAACATCATTACCCAAGGGTAGTATAACCACAATTGCATTTTAGCGACAGCTAAAACGGAGGCGGTGATGTTCAACATTCTGGTTACGGTTGCATAGTCATCTACTTTAATATATTTGCTTAATATGGTCCTATCTTTTCCGTATACTACATGTATGAAAACTGCTACCACCACACAAATTCTAAATAGATTCATCGTTCAATTTTGAAACGCAAACACAAAATTTACAATGTCATTCAATAAGTGCGTTGTTACTATTACTGCAATTTAGCAGAGATGAACATTATCTCATGCTACACGGCTTTATAACGGCTTCAATACGACTGACAAAGTCGTCGTATATAGCTTGGCCAAATGCACCAATCCTAATACGCTTGCTGTCTGAGCTGAACTCAGGAGCATGACTGTGCTTGCGCAGAAACTAGTGGTGCAACGGAAGTGTTTCCATTGGCTCAGTGGGACGCTCGGGTACATCCTCCGAGATGTCCATCACTACAGTACGAGGAGTCTCGGATGTATCCATCTGTGACTCACACTTTGGATCATTACTTGTACCAGGTCGATCTGCATCCATGTCGACCACCTTACCCACCTTATGCCCCTTTGGCTCCCAATTAGAAGCTGGTCGCTTCCTATGAGCCACTTTATGAGGTGTTGCGTCGGAGTCGGGTACCGGCAAAGGTACGGACTCGGGTAATGGTACAATTCGTGGATGATGGCTGGCTTTCGTACCTTTTGGAGGGTTACGAATAGGGCGTGGTCTTACTCTGTCCCAGCACATCTCTGAGTCGACTACACGTAGCTTGGATATATTAAGCATGCACACCTTCCCAGACCTTTGATGGTGGACATGGGCCACGGGTCCATTGATCTTAAAGATCTCATATTCAGGGGCACTGCGAGAGGTCAATTTCACCCTCTCTTCAGCTGTTACGACCACTGAATCGCCAACCTTATACTCACCAGCGTTTGCATGCTTGTTAATTTGTTCTCGGTGTACTTCTCGAGACTTAGCCGTTTCTCCTTGAGCACGCAGTAAGGCATTATTGAGACATGTTAGTCTCTCACCAAGATCATGCGAAGCATTGAGTGGGATAGCAAACGGAAGTCTTGTACATCGACCATACGTCAGATAGAATGGCGTATATCCGGTCGTGGAGTGACGTGTTGCGGTACGCTGTTAAAGCTGGGCCTAACTCATCTTCTCATGCATGAGACTTGTTATTTACACCCTTCTGGATTAACCCTTTAAGAGTGCGATTGAACCTCTCGGTTAAAGTCCGTTAGCTTGTGGATGATACGGACTCGATCGTCTATGATCAATACTATGATCATGGAATCGCTGTTCCAGAGAATTTGAACAGAATTCTTTACCCTCATCTGTAATCAGAATCTCAGGGACACCATGACGAGCGACATACTCGTTGAAGAATTTATCTTCAACATTCTGAGATGTCTTAGCTGCAATCGGATATGCTTCTGCCCACGCAGAACAGTGATCGATCACTGTCATGATATAAGTATTACCTCTGCTCGACTCCAAAAGTGGACCAATCAAATCCATACCAATTATCTGACTTGGATAACTGGCTATTGGCACTATACTTAGGTCGAGTAGTGACAGGTCGGTTGACCTGGCTCGTTGTACACGTTTCAAGAATACGTACCACATCTTTTCTCAAAGATGTCCAGACAAAAGAATCTCCTACCATGCCGATGGTCTTCTTCAGACCTTGGTGGCCGGCTCGTTCATGAGCCTTACGGAGCACTTTCTCATGGAACAGGATAGGTAATAAGATTCGAGGGTACTCAGCGTCCAATGCTGAAAGTGGAATTAAAGAATACAATATGCCATTCTGTACCATGTACTCCTCCGGTGTATTTCTAAATAACTCCGGGTATTCCTTGGTTTGTTCAGCACATAATTCCTCATACGGTACATCATGTACCTCAGGTATGACGTAATCGCCGTGTCCAACGTGGCGACTTCTACCGGACGACGTAACCTGGACAACATGTCCGCTCAAATATTCTTCGAGCCTTGGATGTATTCTATCTTACATCCATACTCGGCAATCAGTACTGCCCAGCACTGCACCTTCGTGTTCTTAACTTCTCCCACAAACAAACTCTTTAGGGGTTTGTGGTCAGTATACATGGTAAACTGCGTGCCAAATAGATACGGTCGAAGCTTCTTCAATGCGTAGATCACAGCATAAGCTTCCTTTTCTATTACAGGCCAATTCAACTGACTGTCCTTAAGAGTAGAGCTAACATACTGTATAACATGCTCTATACCCTTGTCATCAACCTGCACCAGTATCGCACCTATTGCAAAACTAGACACATCAGTATACAACTTATACGGGGCATTCAAATTCGGATAAGTGAGTACAGTCTCACTACACAGCAAGTTCTGTAATTTCTCAAATGCTTGCTGTTCATGCTTACCCCATTAAAATCTCTTATACATTTTAGTTAACTCAATCAGAGGTTCAGCAATTTCGGCATAGCCTTTTACACAAGATCGGTAATAACCTGTAGCTCCGAGAAAACTACGCACCTCACCTACATCATGGGGTGGTGACATTTCTCGTATGACTTTGACCTTTTGACTCTGTGGAGCTACACCTTGTGCAGAAACGTGATACCCTAACAAGTCAACAGACTTACTGGCAAAGTCACATTTCCTTTTCTTCCCTTGTAAATTATATTCTTGAATCTTGCGCATGACCAGGCGCAAGTGATGTGCGTGTTCCGTCGGATTTCGTGAATATACGATTATATCGTCGACGAAAACATGCACATATTTTCCTACATATTCGCGGAAAATATCGTTCATTGCCCTCTGAAATACGACACCTGAGTTACAAAAACCAAAAGGCATCAGAATCCATTCGAAAAGACCTTCACTGCAAACGAACGCTGTTTTCTCGATGTCTTGGCTGGCCATTGGTATCTGCCAATATCCAGACTTCAAGTCCATCGTAGAAAATATCGTTGCACCTCTCATAGAATCAAATATATTGGATATGTTCGGTAACGGATAACTATCATTACGACGTACAGAATTTAATTTCCTATGGTCAACGCAAAATCTGGTGTCACCATCCTTTTTCGGTACCATAGTTATGGGTGACGCCCAGGGTGATGACGATGGTCTTATGACGCCCGCTGCTAACATTTCTTTAACTTGGTTTTTAACCAAGTACTGCATAGCTAGCGGTAAACGATAGGCTTTCTGCCTAATAGGAAAATAATCTAATGTCAGAATTGTACATTCTACCTTGGGTACACGTCCTAATGTATTTGGACAAGCCGTATCGAAATTATTGGCAAAGTCGCTCAGTACTTTGTCAATAACTGCATATCCGGTCGTTTCTTTCCAACTGGCATACACATAATCGGTCTGCTTCCTGTATGGAATTCTAAAAGGGTATACACGACCAAACCATACTACTTCTTTGGTATTGTAGTCAATCCTTGCATTTCCCAAGTACAAGGCATCCACTCAAATTAGACATTCATGCCTCATACTATTCTCAACCATACTTGGAATAGGCCGGGCATTTTTGAATTTAATTTGGGTCTCCCCCAAAATATTTATTGGTGAACCATTTACTGCTAATAATGTCTTAGCCTTTTTCAATGGCCTAGCATTCAGAATGCTATGCCATATATCATTTCTAACCAAGGATGTACTAGCACCAGTATCTATTAATGCATCGACATACTCCCCTTGGTTTCCTTGACTGCATGGTTCGAATTCGAGCCGGATGAGGAATCGCTCAGTCACCATCGATCCCCTCCATCTCCATTTAATGAACTCAGTCGTCCATTGCTCACGGCTTCTGCGTATGACTGTCGCCGGCCATCTACAGACAGGGCTCCTCCGTCACCGTATGAATAATGGCCATACCAGTCTGTGCACGAATCCGTGAGGACGAAACTCTCATGGTCTTCGTAATCGTCTTCCATTCGTGCTCTGTTCGCTAAATCTCGTCGAGTGTTTCGTGAACATGACCATGGATTTGTCTCGAGTCTGTTATAATTATTATCACCACCATTGTTGATTTCATCTACCTGCATCGGTTCGTCGCTGCGGGAGTGGCGATGATGATGGGCAGTTGGCTTGATAGTTCCCCTCTTTATCACACCTATAGCAATTTACCGGTGGTCGATCTTGTCGGCCAGCAAAACAATCTCTAGCCTGATGGCCTTCTCTACCACAGGTAAAACACGTCATCAGTGGGCGCTGAGGACGTGGTTGTTGGGTTTTACATGCCGTTGGTCTTCAGGGGGCTGCACTGGCTGTTGACACTCGTTTTTGTAATGTCCAGTTCTTCCACAATTGAAACAGGTGATCTGTTTCTTCGTTTCCTTTGGCGCTGCTGCTGGCTTACGAGGTTGTTGTTTGGCTTTGCGTTGTGGTGCGGAGCGTGTTGGTGGTGGTGAGAACACCAGTCCACTCTGCAAATTCTCGATGACTGTGCAAAGTCTTTCGATCAGTTTAGTTTGTTGACTGATCTGGCGTTTCATCGAACTGATCACCGACCAGACATATTTTCCCTCCTCTGCATCCATCATGTTAATTTCCATGTTTTCTTCACCTCCCCGAGGAGAAATATTCATGGCCTGCAACAAGTCGTTGCAGCCCTCTTCCTCCCCCGTCATTTCCATCGCCATTTGCACGTTTGTGATTTTCTTTCGTACGATACGTCGCCCCATTCCCCTATCGCTTAGTGCCTTGATGTAGGCGGATAAGACGATTCTCTTGTTGTCGACGTTCTCGTCTGAATAAGCTCTGGCCGCCATCTCACGGCATCATCGGTTAAACGACACCATCGTTTCACTGCGGCGCTGTTGCACCGATTCCAGATCATACTTTATACGTTCTGGTTCGTTCGCTGACACGAAGTTGACTGCTATGAAGTCACGCAGCTCTTCATAGGTGACTGTGTCCCTGACCTTTCCCACTCCGAAGCCATCGATTGCTTTCGACAATTGGCCTCTGGACGCGCGGGTGACTATGTATACTGGTATACCATCGAGGTTGCCCTCTGTTGCTTCCCACACCCGGCGTGTTTCGTCCAGGAACTGACGAACTTCTTCAGGAATGAGGCCGTCAAAGGGTTTCACCCACCGCGTTAACTCTCTAACCTCCCATCGCAGAACCCGATTCCTCTCTCGTCTCCCCCCTTCTACAACAATAGTGTTGGCCATTGCGGTCTCCATCTGACGCATGGCTTCGACAGTCTCCTGTCGAGAAGTTCTTGGCCATGTTGCACAGTTACTGGCGGGAAACCATCAACTGGCCTACATGGTGTCGCCATACTTGACTTATGTAATGATACAGTTCTATGATACTATACAGTTCTATTGGTAATATAACTGCACTCTAGCACGTTTCAGTCATGGCTGTTCCTCACAGTTAATGTCTGTTGTTATTTTTATTATAGTGTTCTCTCTGTATTCTCTGTGTTGCGTTACTTTAGTGTGTTCAGACTGCTTTGCTAATTCTATATAAGCTTTTACTCTATCAACTACGTCTTCTAGAACGGTTACCACTGGTCTAGTAGATGACATATTTAATGTACTTACATACTTATGAATATAAACACACGATCTTGATGAATGCTGACTCCAATCCTGGCAGACGAAGCCAATGAAGATTTTGGATCTCCAGGTATGACTTGGGGAATGGTTTCCTAGATGGTGATTCCACTCCCGCCAAGGGCAAGATTATGATGTTAGCGGTTGCTGTGACAACCTCTTACCGATGATGAAGCAGGATACTGACAGTCAGCTCGCCTCGTCGAGAAGATGAATTACGACGATATTTATTGGAGACTGTCGGGCCTATCTGACGATGAAGATCCGCTGGTTCGGATTGGATGAGTCCCAAGCTAATGATGACCAAACTAGTGTCTTACATTTGTAAGAGGATAACTTTTATTAAATCTAAAATTAACTGTATAAAATCGATAAAGTAATTTGGAGCATAAATCGCTCGAAGACAACACGTACCTTGCTGGTACAAATCAAGTATCTATTCTACTCTATACTAGCCACGAACGTAGCACCAGCGATGTGCTACGTGAACCCTGATGTTGGATTCATTCATTTTCTCTAATACATATCGAGATATTTAGATCTATACATATTGAGATATTTAGATCTTGTTCTGATGATTCTTCTAGGTATGTTATAAGCACAGCTTGATTGGCCCGGACAATCAGTCCGCCAATCAACTTCTGCTTATTCCTTCCTAGAAGATGCTACCTAATACATGTTGGTCGTTCTGACCAATCAACGATCCTTTCATTTTGTTGTTGGATATACAACCTATTCTGTTTAATTCTCTGCTACAGAGTTTGATCGACGCTCATTGATCATGACGTCATTCTGACCAATCAAACCCTGTGCTATTCTTCTATGGAGATGATGCCTCCCATAGACAGAACGGTGATAGCTGGTTCTGATTTGATGCGATCTGTCAGCTAACTAACAACATTATGGAATGTGTTGTTGTTGCATGCCATTGTATGAGTGACATATAGTTGATATACAAATTTCGATTATGTTATTCATTCCTACAGGACGCTACGTGTCCATGTCCTGTCCATTGCCTAGTGATGGATAAGCCTGGATGCTAGAGTTAATAGGCACATGAGCTCTATGATCTCATTGCCAACTGGTGTTTTTCTATTCTCCTGTGAGAATCGGAAAGCCTATCGTCATCAACTACGTCCCTTTGTCACGTCCAATTCCAGTTATTCTTATACATTGATTATTTTCTAAACTATCGACCGAACGACTGCTGAATATTATAAAAGTGTATGCCGACTGAACAGCAACAACTTTCATCTCAACTATTTCCAGATACACATCAACTCAGATCCATGGGACTTATTCTAATCAATTCGACTGTTTCAATTTGATGAAAAAACGTTATCCAAGAATCCTTATCGTGCTATATTCGCATATCATCCGCATAGCATCAGCACCAGCTGATGCCAACCAGTTACCGTATAATAATAAACTAAATAATAAGATATACAGTCAACCGGTCCATTAGCTCACCTGGTATTTTCAAATCATAAATTTCACTTAGGACTTACTCGCAAATATAAGACATCCAGCGGGGTCATGACTTCCCACAAGACAATCCCATATCTAAAACATGACGCGCGCACGATGGACGGTCGCCAAGACATTGCCTAACAGGTAATAATCAGATAATGCGCCAATCGTCAGTAATTAACAGGTACACATGTACATATCACATACGTGAATGACACGATGTAACACAAGGCATGGCTTTCTGAAACATAGTAAGTTAATTTGTAATTATGTCATCAATGTGCAGTTATTACAGAATAAAGGTAAATAATGTCCGAAACATATATTCAGTATGTACATGACTCTATTGGCCCACGGGATGGCAGCAGTAGATCGCTTCACATCCACATGCGTACGTGCATTTACGATTCTTTTAAGCAAGTGCATCTGGCTCCCTGCACATTGATTTACATCCATAGATCACAACATATCGACAGGCATCTGCTATATAGGGAGTGTTGTCCAGACAACTCTAAGCCAACGTGGCCGCTTCTTCCAGGCTGAAGTGCGACTGGTATAACTTTATCATTCCAGTCTGCCTTAGCCATATTGTCGCCATGTGGCTGGCATGTGCGGTGCGACGTGTAAGGGCATCTCTCGCGTGTGTGGGTTTGGGATGGTAGGGTGGTGGCTGGGTGAGCTGGGGTATCATCTCGGGACACGTGCTGTCCGTACCAAAGAATCGGAGGTCGGAGCCTGGCCAAATCAAAATGTTGCTGCTCGGGTAGAACACACATGTGGCATAGGAACTGTTCAACCGGTGCGAGTTTATTGTCACGACTGCTTCCATTTAAAAGGAGTGCTTACTGCTGGACAGTTTTCTAGCAGGACTCCTTTCCATTGCCACTAACTGATGAGATTGGGTGGAGTTGACTAGGTTATTAGTATGCACTGTACTGCATGGATGGCAGCCTGCCCTGAAAACTTACGTCACATCTGTCAGCAACGATGTCGGTAACTTCCTGGTGCGCTATCTGGACTACCTGTAAATGCGTTACAAATAATTGTAGAAACATCCCAGTGGGTGCGGATATGTATTTACGAACCGCACCGAGCACTGCCGATTGCATGCCGGGCTGTTCTCATACATGAAGAAGGGGATTCCGAAAATACAATAAAAAGAGACGATCTTATTTCATAATAGTAGCATGTTCATAGCAGGTGCTTGAATATGCGATTTCAATGCGGCGGAGGGATTATGTACGGGTAGTTCTTTCTTAATGAACCTTTCCATTCTTAGCTATGCAACGCTCATCTCTACCTGAGCTCCACCCGCACATCGCTCATGTTGGGATCGGTCGATACCCGACCTCCCTGACTATCAATTTCCAGAAATCTGTACAGGTAAGCTATTGAATATTTTTGAACTAATTTGACTGGGCACTGTTGCTGCATATGGCCATGGGTCTATTCAGTCATTATAAACATAATTCATCGAACGACCAAACGGTATTTTACAAATGAACAACAACTACTCAACCACAGAGAGGTTATGGGATTATGACTTTCTGAGGCAGGTGACGCGTGCGTTGCATTATAGTCTGGCCAGAACTCGTTCAGTTTGCAAATGCCTAGGCGGAACACAGCCATTCCACGTATTTAATGCACTTGCACCCACCCCCTTAATCAAAGTACATTTTCATTCGGGCCGGCGTATTGGAGTACTCAGAATTTACTTAGGTTATCTTTTCTGGTGATGGGGATGTATTAAAATGCTTGCTGCGCGGAGAGCACCAAGATCCGGTTCCTCGACAGCTTTCCATTAATAGTTACAACGATGGACAGCCAGCTAGACAGATAGGTCGAAATCCCATACCCTCTGTGTGGTCTGTGCTGTGAGGCAGGAAATAACTCGTTTGCTGACTAACACATACTCTCGACCTTTGGACAACATTATAATACATTTTATTTGAGAAACGCCGCTCGCTCAATAATGACATTTTTAAGAATGGCATGCTCGCAACAAATCGTCTTTGACTGTTTTGAACGTACTGTCTACATGAGCATCATATACAATCTTGATTTACGATTCCTTAAGTGCATAACATAGCGTGGCCCCATTCGATAACCGCACATTGCACCTCAGAAAAAACGAGCTGTTTACTGTTTTGAATAAGGAACCAATATCTTCCAATCCAATTATGTTCTTTATGCTCAAAATATGCAACGTAACATTTCTTATATCGTGTTTCAAAATCGCACTAAATAACAGTTGTGTGTTTTGTATTGGAAACATGTTAACTGTTATGCGCTTTACCGCGTGTATGGCCACCAACGCTGTGTATTCTACAAAGAACGATAACATTGCTTCAAGATTCTTCATGATTCTCCCAATAACATCCAGAAATGCGTCGTTCTCGGCGACAAGATAATACCATTGATAAGTTATGTTCCACCCACGAAGCGACTAGGTAAATAATACCATTGAATACATATCGATATATGAGCGCAATATGATCACGACTCTGTCAGACAACTCCCATTAGGTAGATGAAATAATATGTTCTCACTAAACAAGTGCCTTGTTGGTGAGTCAGAGTGGACAGCAGAAAAGCGTGTTAGGGAATTCAAACGCGGGTACAATTTCTATCAGCAGCTCTTTATCCCATGACTACAAGGTCGATGGATCTTTTCAGAACCACATTCACCCTATATAATTGGAATATTCCAATCAGCAATTCAGATAGTTGGACAGATATTCCTGTTTGCTTAGAAATCAATTATATTTTGATACTCCTAAGATACATTGTCTCAATTGGCATTTTATCAAGGGACGAAGGTTATCTAGAAATTGGCGGGACATGGTTTGTTGGGCATGGCTAACTTTTGATCGAAGATTCGATTTATGGCGTACATCTCAGGAAATTGTTTAACGTGTTTGCAAAACGAAACACAACGTGTTGTTAAATGTGTTGGACTTAATTCGATTGGAAGACAATACCGCCAAATGCGGGAATGGCTTCCAATCAAATTGAGTCCATACAATCCATCAACACATTTCTTACATCACGTTAAGAAGTGTACTAACTGACTAACAAGTTTGGGGTGGGGGTGGGGCGGTGTGTCATTTTGGCAGCATGCTAAGCTATTTCTGAGCCGTACCTTAGGCAAAACCACATCATGTTATTACAGTACATCCAGTGTATTTGTTTATTTGGAGTAGATGAATCAATTTTTATCCGTTACACGAATTTATAGCAAAGCTCACACATTTGAATCGGATTTAACCTGTGAACCCTGAATTTACATACGCTGCTTGGCAACGTGACCTGTAAGTATATCGCCATTCGCAGATCAGGTGGCGGCGTGCGCATTACGTCTGTGATCAATAGGGATACATCACATTTTAATTTAGTTTTAAAATACTTCTACAAAACTGCAATTGTCATGGCGTCATATGATCACCCCAGTGCCAGGCACATTATCATAGCCCGTCCATAATAACATAGCTTACTGTGCCGGTAGAGGGGTGGGGGTCAATGCTGGACCATTATCACCTGGTATTGGCCCAGCACAGGCCAAGTAACACGCTGTATCAGGAGTCCTTATCATATTCTGCGATTATACTCTATTAAGTAGTAGTAACGTAGATTACAAATAACAAGACACTGGTTAGGTTATATATGACAATTTGTGTTCATGCTATGTACAAGGTAGATACGGACATATTACACGCATAGTTTTATACAAATGAATGACTGCCTTGGGAAGATGTTTAGTTATAACACTGTAAAGCAAATTTATAGATCGACGATTAAAAAGTATACTTATCAGTGGACGTTTCCTTTGGGTGTTATGAATAGAGTAATGGCCCGGCTATTTCTTGAAACTTCAAATCCAGGAATCTACATTTCAAGGTAACTTTACATGTAACCGTGTAATATTTTGATACTAATTTGATTGCCTATTTAAAATAATGTTACTAAATTGTAAATTCATCAAAGACCTACAATGCATACACCAGTGACATACGTTTAGATTTTTGAGACAAAGTAATATACCATCCTGATTGGGAACTCAGATACCTAGTGACGCCATTGATATTGACGTCAGAGACTTGATTGGCAGATCGAACAACTATATATCTACGTGGATAAGCGTATCAAGTGGATATAACATCTCTATTATGATGGATTCCAATTTCCAAGCCAAGCCGATGACGTCAGAGTCAATCACGTTACGTGTATGACGGTGTCATAATCAATTACGTGATACGACTGGCATGGATAAGTTCGTCACGAACGCTTAACTGCTGAGGTACTAATTATTGTTGTACGAATGGTCCTTTCCATGTTCAGCTATGCCCCGCCCATCTCTAGCTAAGCTCCGCCGACATTCCGGTCGTGTTGGGATCGATCGATCTCTGAACTGCATGCCACCAACTAAATTGTATATTATAGTAAGAGGCCACTCATTTAATGGACATGCATTGTGTACTATAGTGTGCCATGTACAGACAATTCATGGTATGCACCAATGTAAAACCAGTACGTAACATTGCACCGGTAGTTATATTGTTGTAAAATGCATCACACGTTAAACAAATGTCGTAATTAAGTTCAGTGAAAGCATACGTGGCATTTCTAAATAGTTGGTCAATAAGTGGTGCTGGTAGAAAGTGTGCAACGCATAGTCAGGCTCAGACATAACCGAGCATACGTTCATACAAAATAACACGTGTTGTTTAATGCTTTTGAATATCACTTGATTAGAAGACATCGATGCCTAAGGTAACGCTGTCTTTAAATTCAATTATTTTCAACATATGCAACAATACATTTCATACAAACTATCATATTTATGTTGTTATTTTAGAAATGTGGTATCTTCGTAAGCTGTGATACAAGTAACTATTTGCTGAGAATCCTCACATGCAACGTAGCGCTATCTACAAAATAATGGCCATAGTCAATAATGGTGGAACACAAGTAATACTGAATCTTCCCATTTTAAATAATACTAAATATGGGCAGAAAACTATACACTGGAAATAGAAGAATCGTTGCATAAACATGTCTGCTAAACGAGCTGTATCATGTCCGTACGTGGATAGTGGCATAGGGTTGGCTCTTGAAAATAGCATATGTGTCCAGGACCGACCTTAAGACTTATGGGTCCATGCACAAAATTTCTGAAATACTTACCTTGGGCCCTCAGACCTGCCACTATGATGACACGGAGGCCACTGGGTCCAATTTCGACGACAATGCACCACTATATTGCTGAGGCCCATGATGGCTGAGGAATGTGGCGTGCGGTAACATCAATCTTGTAGAGTATAACTCGGGAAAAATTTAACATATTTCAAACACAAATTTCAATGAAAAGGATACTGTTGATACGTTTGACCATTATAGGATTGGAAGACATTGCTGTTA
Source organism: Chaetoderma sp. LZ-2023a (assembly GCA_034401795.1). Classification (NCBI taxonomy): domain Eukaryota; kingdom Metazoa; phylum Mollusca; class Caudofoveata; order Chaetodermatida; family Chaetodermatidae; genus Chaetoderma; species Chaetoderma sp. LZ-2023a. Next base: position 32,689,196 of record CM067366.1, read on the forward strand.
AGGCAGCACTGTCTTGCGTTCCAATTCAGTTAAAAATACGCATCAGAATATGTTTACATCGTATTCAAACATTCTTTCCTGACTAATTCCTGAGGCATACTATATGTCTGGTATCTATGCGTGTAACTTACGCAGGGGCCTTACACATTAACACAAAACAGAATTTTCGTGTCACATTTTGGGTCCCTAGACATTTGGGGGACCTGCGCAAATGTACTTCTTGCATTGCCTTACGTTTAATCTTGTATGTGTTAAAAGGTAAAATGGAATACATGTTGCTATCGGTATCGAGTTAAACTGTAATGTGATTCATCAGATTTCAAAATCTTGTTAATTGTCAATGCCTTTTTTCGGTTGTTTGTGTTGTGTATAATATATATATATATATATATATATATATATATATATATATATATATATATATATATATATATATATATATATATATATATATATATATATATATATATATATATATATATATATATATATATATATATATATATATATATATATATATATATATATATATATATATATATACATATATATATATATATATATATATATATATATATATATATATATATATATATATATATATATATATATATATATATATATATATATATATATATATATATATATATATATATATATATATATATATATATATATATATATATATATATATATATATATATATATATATATATATATATATATATATATATATATCATCCGAAAATATATGTAAAATACCAAACTGATGAAATTGAGGGATTCAATCTGTCACTGAAATATAATACGTCATCATCCAAATGTCACTACTTAACATCGCACCGCCCTCTCTAGCTCCGCCATGCACTCCGTCATTCGTGTACGAAATCCATGTCTTTCGAGGAATTGACAATTTACTACTGTGTCTGCATATCCCTAATTAAATTACTCTTAAACTTTCCAATACATTATATTTACACTTGCTTTAAAATTGAGATTCCGATAATTTAGGTTCCAATGTTCAAAGTCGATTTCAACATGTGTATAATGCGGGCACAGATTAGCTAGACATGGGCGGAGCATAAGTAGAAATGGATCACCCATGCGCTGCTGAAGTTAGCCATACACGAAGGAGGTACCAGGAAATTGTGTGTAGAAAATATGACGAACGCAATACACGTGAAAATCGAGACGTGATATTCTAAGGAGTTAATTGTTGATCCATTATGTCCATATTTAAAACTCTCTGAATGCATTTGGAGAATGATTCTACATACACTATCACTTATTACAATGTGCCCAATGATATGTTCGGAAAGAATAACGTTGGTCACACACATTAGTAATTCAACGGTAAATTGGCTGACTCTATTACACATCCCGCGTCATTCGTGTGATGGAGTATGCTATATCATCGTGTATGTCATCGATACATTATATTGGAGAAATCCAGTTTTAGCTATGCCTTGCCCATCTGTAGATAAGCTCCACCCACACCTCGGTCATGTTGGGATAGATCGATCTCTGAGCATCCTGCCTACTAATTTCCAGAAGACTATACAGGTAAGCTGTTAAATATATAGACAACTAATTTAACTGGTTGTTGTTGCTCTATGTGAGCCGCAAGAGTTCTCAGTCAAATTTGTTTCAAAATATTCAGCAGCGTGTTTATTAAATAGTAAACCCATCCAATTCGTACAACAACTCTGAGTCCGTCATCAATTAAGCGTTTGCGACGAACATATCTACGGCACTCATGATATAATTGATGATGACGTCATCATTCACGCAGTTGATAATGACGTCATATGATTGATGGCAAAACTAGAATCCTCCATTGATATGGAATCTCAGAATAATAACTTATATGATAACTAACACCTCACACGCGTTAAAATTTCAGGCATATCAAATTGATCACACTCTTTTAGTAAGATCTCATTTGAAACTTTCTATACCACGTTCCAAATGAGATCTTCCTGAGCTCGTGTGATAAATGTGGTGTGAACTGGCAACGCGTTTGAGATCCTGTGTATAGCAACTTGTATATCATCGAGACGTGATAATTACAATGAAATAATATATTGTGTTCAACTCACTGAAATTAATCTTAATCAGCCACAAGTTAAAACCTATCTTCCATACGTCACGGTGTACAGTATCGGTGCCATCTTCATAGATATAATAGTTATGTAATACTTCATGTGGAAGTATTTTTTTTTGGGGGGGGGGGGCATATTGCACTGTTTAGGAAGCCATTTATATGTATTGCTGTGTGTATACATGGACATGCTAGGCCTAAAATAAAGCATAGACATCGTGCTTAATAAGACAATGAATATATACACCTGTGCAAAAGTTAAGCACCACCCATCCATCTTAGTGCAAGAGGTAATAATGCAACTAGAGGAATGCTGATTATGATGGTGGGGAAACACTGTATGTTTTTGTTTGAACTTGAAAACGAGGCCTGAATATGGTTACGTTGACACAACTGACAACTATTGCCCTACAGTTGACACACGTGGCTAGATTGTCATTAATGGTGTCTGAAAACGAAGTTTAACATCTGTGCACGAGTTTGAGACTGTCATTATTAATACCGGGTATATCCACCTTGTGCCTGGATGACGGCCTGGACACGACGTCTCATGCTGGTCACCAACCGACTGATACGCCATTGTGGTATTCGCTGCCATTCAAGATGGAGTGCGTCTGTTAATTCCTGTAGGTTCTGCACAGGAGGATCCCTCCTTCTCACCATGTTTCCCAGAATGTCCCAGATATGCTCAATAGGGTTCATGTCAGGGCTCCTTGCTGGCCATGGTAGGATTTCGATGGCATTCTGGCGGAGGTATTCATGCACAGCTCTAGCACGATGTGGTCGGGCGTTGTCATCCATGAATATAGGGTGGGTTCCAGGTGCATGATTTACAAAATGAGGGACCACAACTCTATCCAGTATGGAATCTTGATATCTTTGTCCATTTAGTGTTCCAGGTACAGTCAACAGATCCAGCTTACAATCAAATGAGATGCACCCCCATATCATAACGGAACCTCCACCAAATGGAACTTCTTCCATGATGTTACGTTGGTCGTACGCCGTGCGTCTGGACCTCCATACACGAGTTCGACCATCTGTGGCATGAAGCAGGAACCTACTTTCATCGGACCAGTGTACCCGTCTCCAGGATCTCATGTTCCAGTGTCTTCTTTCGTTGCACCACCTCAGACGCCTCTCTTTGTGGTGTGCAGTGAGGAGAGGACGTCTGACAGGTCTCCTAGCGTTCATGCCAGCAGCATACAGTCTCCTTTTGACGGTAGACATTGACACTCTATTGCGCGTTTCCCATTGCTGGCTGAGCACTCTGCTGTTGGTGAATGGAGATCTCCTAACAAGGCGTACTAGGGCTCGATCATCACGGGCAGTAGTCTTCTTCGGTCTTCCAGATCTAGGCCTGTCCTTCACCTCGTTAGTTTGCCCATGTTTTGCAATCAAACGACTAATTACAGTATGGTTAATGTTCAGCTGTCTGCCAATCTCTCTGCATGACATACCAGTGGTATGCATGCCTATGATTTGCCATTTCACACGATCACTTAACCTTCGTCTTGCCATAGCGGTTCACAATCAAGAGCTAATTCTCTCTGTACAAATAAACCACGGTCATGAACACAAAATTCCTAATCTTGTCGCCTAAATCTGTATGTAATGTTCTACACCTCTAACTGGACACGTGTGCTGTTTCCCGCCACGCACGGACATCAAGCGGCGTGAAGTCATGCATGCATGTGCATTTCGTACTTGGAATTATGTCAGCTAACGCGGGGACAAAAAGTATGGCAGCCTAGTTGTACCATCATGTTTCTACGTTCTATTGTTTTTGCTGGTGCTTAACTTGTGCACAGGTGTATAGTATAGATGATGTGGTGTCAATATATAGCACATGTGGACGTCTTCTTTTGACAACTTGAGCCAGTCGAGCATTCGGATTAAGTACTGTGCGTATCTAAGCACAGATCTGTACCCTTCTGGCACACGTGTTGCCGCATCGATTTCTACCAAACTGTCCCAAGGCATTCGACCGATATGAAACCATAGCACCTGTTAATCTGGTTATTTTCTTGGTATTCCGCACGGTGATTGGCAATCCATTGTAATTTACTAATTGGACCAGTGCTACACGAATCTGTAGAACATGCCCACAACGATTAGATATAAAGATACCTCTCCGTCGGAGACACGAACTTAAATGTGAACATGTTAACGATTTTAAATCTGGGTTGGACTAATTCAGGAGCTATACTTCACGGGCCAGTTGACATGGTTTGATGAGTGGATCTGCTTTTGCTAGTACCTTCAATAGGTGGTACATTCTCTAATTCATAAATGTATCCTGTATCCTGTATAGCAATTGATGACGAAATTGAAAAGCCCCTGAAATTATACCATGCGGCAAGATAGTGTTATATGATAATATTAACAATAACATGCACATTCAATATCTGTTAGAATTATGTTTGTAGACCATGACCTGCTATTCTTGTTAAACACCTTAATGGAGGATCCAAGTCCATGCGTCAAACATATGCCGTCATAATCAACTATGTGACGTGTAGGATGCTGCCATAATCAATTACGGCATGGGTGCCTTTGCTAACTTCGTCACGAACGAGGAATCGGTGGCGGGCTGTTATTGTACGAATTGTAGGTCTTTACTATGTAATAAACATGCTGTTGAATATTTTGAAACTAATTTGCCATAGGCAGCAACATCACCCAGCCAAATTAGATTCAAATAAGTCAACAGGTTACCTGTTTAGTTTTCTGGAAATTGATTGTTAGACTGTTCAGCGATCAATCGATCACAACACAGCGAAGCGTGTGTGGAGCTTAGTTAGAGAGTGGCGGGACATATCTGAAACTGTATTAATCACTTCTCTTCAGCATACTATCTGACAACTATTTTCAAAGCTTTGTTGCTGATAGGATTCGTTTTTGTCAAAGCCTGACAGGTAGGCAATGACAATTTCCAGTTTTAACTATCACCCGACCATCCCTGGCTAAGCTCCACCCACGCTTTGCCTGTATTGGGATCGACTGATCCCCGAACGTTCTAACAAGCAATGTCCAGTGAACTATATAGGTAAACTTTCGAATATTTTGAACCCAATTTGACAAATTCGTCTCAAAATACAGAGCAGACTGTTTATTAAAGAGTAAAGGCAGACAGTTCGTACAACAACGCTTAGTCCGTCTTCAAGTATGCGCTTGTGACGTACTTATCTACGCCAGTCATGATATCATCGATTATGACGTCATCATACACATCACATAAATGATTATTACATCATACGATGGAAGGATAAACTGGAAAGGTCCGTTAAATAGAGAGCTTTCTAATTCCCAAATTAAAGTTGCAAAAGGATCAGATGACCATATATCTAGTAAGTTCTAAATAATTACCTATACCTATTTATTTAGTGTTTAGCTCTTTCCCTGACGTCTTGGTATTATATATTTGTATTACCCCGTATATATTGTAGTAGTATGGGTTTCCTTTTTTATTAAAACACCATGGCAACCTCCTATGAGCGTACCCTGACTCTTACAATCACGACAAAGGCTTGGGGTGTTTCGGCAATTGAGGTGCATCATGGGTTGAAGGATGTGGTTGGGGCTGGGCCACGGGTCCTACAAGGTCTCATTAACGATTCCAAATCTGGATGGAATGTCACCGTAGTTAATAAAAGTGTGAAGGAAAAGTGGGGGCAGCCTCAGCTTCTGCCTGTGGTATCTATATAATTGGGGTAACAGCATGAAGTGGGTGGGAATGGGAAGAGGTTGGTGGAACAACTTTTCCGTCCATCCCCTTGCACAGCACAAACGAGAAAGTCTTCAGATACGACTTCCCAGATCGTTTAGACCCGCTATGAGGAGGGAGAGGGCGAGCACGTAGCTCGTCATCGTCCTCAGCATTAATCATATGTTCGCCTGACTCCTGGCTTGGTAGGAGAGCGGTCGAACTGGTACCGCGGTACTCTGGAGTAACATCGGGAATACATGTGTCCGTAGAGACATCTGTCTGGGTACCGGTGTTATGCGGACCGGCCAGTCCGAACTCTGCCACTGGGTCATCATAGCACAAGGTTTCAGTCAATTGAAGTGGATGACTGACGTCAGGCCATCCGAAATGCGGATCTGGTAGGTCACGTCCGACTTCTTACCTTCTACCACATAGGCGACTTTCCACTGGTAACACAGTTTACTCGGCACGTTTGCAGAACATCACGAATCGTGAACCCAAACCATTTTCCCCGCCTCATATGTGTCTCCATGCACTCACAGGTCATGCCACGTTTTCTGACGCTGGTGGGAAGTGGATAAAGGTTCTCTCACTAGCTCATGGGCGTGTTCTATCCATTGCCGCATGAGCTCTACGTAGAGAGATGCTGAATTTTTCTCTCTTGGAATCCTGGCCATGACAAGGTTCAAGGGTAAGGCCAATGTACAGCCTAACATTAACCTAGCAGGGTATAGCCCATGTTGGAATCGGTCGAAGGAGGTACGCCATGAGCACATATGGGAGTCATAAATCCCAATCACGACAATCAAGGTGTGTTTCTTTAGTCAACATCTCTGCTAGACTTTTGTTGAATCTCTCTACCATCCCGTCACTGCCTGGATGGTGCAGGGTTCTTCTTGTTTTGACGTTTCTATGTCTGATTCGGAGTACGTGAACCATAACCCAGTACCTTCTCTGCTCAATCTTCTGTGACATGAGATAGAACTGCACATATTGCATACGCAGATGCAGCAGTGTATAAGATGAAATCGAGGTTATGGTTGGATGAGCACGAATTGGTGCAGTTGTCAAATGTTCCTTCAGCGCCCTGAAGGACCCGTCTCACACCATCGTCCACTCGAATGGTCGATCTTTTTTGGTGATCTAGAATAACCGGGATACAATCTCACTAAAGTGACGGATGTATCGATGATAGTACTGGCAGAGATTGAGGAAACTCTGATTGTCGGTGACTGAAGTGGGGGTTTGCCACTCTGCTACTGTTTTTTAAGGTGGAGTAGCTACTCCATCAGCGGATATGACGTGTGCCAAGAACTTGTCACCCTGTCTGAAAATATGGCACTTCTTAGGTTTGAGCTTGAGATTGGCGGCATGAAACCGCATAAGAACCGTGTCCAAGTTGGACAGGGTCTGCTCAAATGAAGAGCCGATGGAACACAGGGCAGATCTTCCAGTGCAAAGCAGTGAGTACCATATCAATGAGATGTTCACACATTCCAGGAGCGTTGCACAAGATGTAGGGCATCTTGCGGAATTGGAAAAGACCATCTCTGCATATGAATGTGGTCGAGCAGGCTGATCCATGCCTACCTGCCAGTACCAACTAGCTAAGTCAAGAGTCATCCACTTCAATTGACTTAAACCTTGTGCTAGTGATGACCCAGCGCCAGAGTTCGGACTGGCCGGTCCACATAACACCAGTACCCAGACAGATGTCACTACGGAAACATGTATTCCCGATGTTACTCCAGAGTACCGCGGTACAAAACCACTTGGCCCAGGGCAAGGAATATAAGGCCTGGTCGATTCTCGGGTGTTGATAGGCATCTTTGATGCTGAGATCGTTTAGGCAGTGGTAGTCAATTGCGAAACCGCAAAGATCCGTCCTTCTTGCCTGCTAGTACAATGGGACTGGCCCAGGGGGGTGCCGAGGGATCTATGATGTCAGTCTGCAACATGTCATTTACTTGTTGATGTGCTTCCGCCTCCTTGTGAATGGGAAGACGTCGTACTGCTTGTCAAATGGGTCGAATATTTCCAGTGTCGGTGGAGTGTTGCACGACGTGAGTTTCTCCCAGATCCAGGTCTCCAGCCGAAAAATTGTCGTGATACTTATGTAATATTCGTCATATGCCACGTGTGTGAGATTGAGTTAAACTGACTGTGGCGCACAACTAAATGGGATGCAGCTGTTCTGGTAACTCTTCAGAAGTTGTTGCTGGTGTAGATGTGGTAGGGTGTGTCTCCAGTGATATGACATCCACCAGATGGCCACAACGAACTCCCGGTACTAGTGTTAATGGGTTTGCTGTGCCATTGAATACTCTATATGGTATAAGATCCGTGTTGGTGATGTCCACGATCATCCGGGGAATTGCGCATTGTGAGGCGATCATGTAATCATGGTCAGCCACCAGCATGGCTATGTGTGTGTGTTACTTCCTAACTGGGCTGTGGCGGCCCATAACATGTCCTCTTGTCTTGGCTGAGCTGTGACCGTAGGTGTCAAATTCACTGCACATGTGTCGTACAGTGATAATTCTAGTCCAAGCGACATGCGTCAGCCATGCATTCTAATTCCTGGTGCCTGCAATGAATGACAGCTTCGCTGGCACTGAGGAAGTCAGAACCTAGCATGGCATAGCTTTGAATAGAGGCAATTACAACTCGCTGTATGAATTGCATTTCCTCTATCTGTATCATGAGGGTTACCGTACCAGCCACAGGAATATCGGCGCCGATAGCTGTTTGTAAAAATGCGCTTGTAGGCCTAAGGGGTGGCTTTTTATGAGGTGGGATGCTCTCATTCAAGAGCTTGTTAAAACGGTGATGGAACCTCCAGTGTCTACAGTGGCGCTGGTCGAAACGCCACTAAATGGCAAGCACACTGAATATTACTTTGCGGGGTGCTTGTGGAAGTGTTTCCCATGATATTGTCTGAGGGATTTCTTTTGGTGCAGTATCATCCTGTCTGTAGTCCGTTTGCTTTTGGATAGCGTCTGTGAGTGCAATCAGTGGCTGAGTGAGGAACGGACCAACTCGTCGTCGCTGCTGCTGTGATTAATTAGGCGATGATGGAGCTGGTGGTAGCGATGGCGGTGTTGTTGATGCTGGTGTGTTGTATCGTGAATGTGTGTAGCAGTCTGGACAGGACTGGTGCGGTCACGGGTAAGAGCCAGCTGGGTGATCCACTTTTGACAATGCATCATGGGGTGTTTAGTGGATGCGCAAAAGAAGCAGTGGCGGCACTGTCATGTGCTGCTCTTTCGATGATGCTACTTCTTGCGGATCCATGATGCTGAATTCGTGTCACTGTTACCGCTGCTAGATGCGGTGGGTGATGCTGTTAGGACATGTGAGTTGCATACCACCGATGGGCACCGTGTTTTAAGTGCTCTGACGGCGTGTCATGGTGCTTGTATAAGCCTTGTTTCAGTGGAAGTGCTAGAACCAACCACTGCCGTTTTACATAGGAAAGAATGCGTGTGAGATGCGGAAGTTGTGGGGTCACAACCTCCCACAGAAGGAGATCTTGGCGGTGCCGCAGATGTGGTGTGCATGGGTGGCGCCGACATATGTGAAGCCAGGTGGGTGTGGTTGTGTACTGTCGCGTAAGTAGTATTTTGTGTTGTAGTGTTTGCCACCTGACGTTGTTGTCTGGAAGCCGTAGTTGAGCTGGGTTGTGACAGTGGACACTGAAGCGACACTATAATCAGTGCCCGTTCTACTTTAACGAGGACTCAGGTTGTGATGTACGTCCATCAGCTGTTGGAGTTGTTGATGGAGGCCGACTTGGGCATCGTTCTTTCCAATGGCCTGGCTGACCACATCCATGACATGTGTTTGGCGGCTGTGTATGTGTTACCATACGTTTAACTGGCCGTGTAGTCGACTGTGTGGCGACGCTGGTGTTGAGTGTGGTGACTAAATTAGTGAGTGTGTAGATCTGTTTAGCTATCGCTTCCAACCTTTCGTGCATGTTTTGTCTAATGTTGTTGTTGTGCTGGGTTCGGTGTCTGCGGGCATTATTGTGGCCTTCTCGATGGGGCTGGCCACGCCATCTTCCTTTAGGCGCATGATTATAACTGGTGGGGTATTCCGATTGTGTGGTGCACGGGTTTGTTTCTGATGCGGATGCAGGTGCAGATGTGGTGTGGGAGGCGATTAGGAGGTGCGCATCATTTGCCTCGTTAATTGGATGGCATTGAAGGCGATTGGCTTTTTCCCATTACAAGAAGTTCTCGATTCTGACCACAGTCACGATTAATGACTGTAAATTGTTATGCTCGATCAGAAATCAGTTTTCCTTTCGGGCGGGCTCACAGCTCAACGTGTTGATGAAGGTATCAACATGAAGATGCACAACTCCCTCGTGATTGACATATAACAAGTCATCGGATACGACTTGCTAACTCTGGCACGGTCTCCCCGGCTCATCTACGCACATTTGTAAAGCTGAAGACGACTTGTTTCTCTGAGGGCGGTGTCTCCGAATCCTCCCGACAGCACGTGTTCCAGCTCCATGTATGTCGGTGTGGAGTCTGAAACCAAATCTGTCAGGACGTGTACTGCTTTGCCCGACAGCTTTGCCGCTACAATACTCTCCTAGTTGTTGATCCATCCAACGGTTTGTGCGGCTAATCGTCTCGAACTGGCACATGTAATTGGCCCAGTCACTCTCCGCACTGAATTCGGGAGGGAGAATGACTCGACCATGACTATGATATGGTACTATCTATAGGCGCGAATCTGGGTGGCGGTGTTGGGGAGAATAGTATAAACGCGGATGCTGGTCTGCGTAATGGTGGTGGTGTTGGTAGTTGTTCCCGCTGTTGATCCCACTGATATCACGTCCGTGAAGCTGATTCCCAATGATAATCTTGTGTGCGATATGTTGGTTCCGCCGAATACCTCTCCAATGTGGGTCTATAGACAAGTGTAGGTCTATAGACTGGTGGAGGCGTTCCCTGTATGTGATGCAGATGTTACGTAGGCCGCTGTGATGGGCGTTCTTCATATGTAGGTGGTCCAGGAGATTGAGAGGGGTTGTCCATGCCATGTGATGATGTGTTTCTTCTGGTATAATATTAAAAAGATTGTTCCGCATCCCCTAGTTCGTGTCGCTGTACTGATAGATATTAAGGCGACGACATTCTGATAGGAGGAGATACGGGACATGGTGCATGAGAGTCATACCATTGCTCACCTTCTGATGATGGTCCCCTCACTGGTCAGCGAATAGTCATGTTGAATCGGTGCTGGTTGTTCCACACCGGGGAAAGTTCTGGCATAGTCGGTGAGCATGCGTGCAGTTCTTCCATCATATGATGCTACTTCCATCACTATGGAGTGCTGATCGTCGAATGAAAGAGACTGATACGTGTGTGTGTTGAGGGTAGGCGTGGGTTCACTTCTTGTTCACGCCCTACATCGGGCGCCACTTGTAGCTCACAGGGGTACATGCTGATCCGTTCTACTGCTCGGCTCCATTGCACTGCATGTACAGGATGCGCAGGATGGCTGGTTAGCTATGGTTCTCGGGGTTATGGATCCCGTATCGCGAATCTTCGACAAGTACAAAGACAGACTTCTAGAACCGGTTGAACAATAACGTTCCAGTGGGACCGTGCGACCATTGCCACCAAGATTGAACCTCACCGTCTCGTCCCAACTATTATTATCAATGGTATGAATCAATTTAAGAGCCTAGACATGATAATTAATAAACATATATACTATGCAATCAATGGTACTCGTGTGGTAGCACGAGAGAGAACATATACAGTACATAGCACTAAGTTGGTGTCTTGTTAACGTGGATTCGTCAGCGGTACCTCACCGATCCGTATATATCCATGAGGTGTCCCTGCAAGGGAGCGTCCTAACGAGGCCACTTATGTAGCTTAATATAAACCTTTATACACCTAACAAAAATAGTATTGCTGCGTGAGGAAAGGGCCTCGTGCGGACCTCCGTCACAGGAAAATGCCTTCAACGCCGACGTGGAGGAAGAGAGCTGGCAAAAAGGGCCACTCTCTTGTTCAAACATACACTAAGTATAGTGTGAGTCAACCTAGTGAAACCATGACTAATGCAATGCATGCTGTAATACGTCATTACATAGAATTCAACACTGCCATCTTATGTAAGTCCAAGATACTGTATTGGTAGTTTTTATTTATGCAGTCCTTCTGCTAAATCTTAAACTACCGGCTAGGTGTTAGATTTATTTCCTAGATTTGGTCACAAGTGGCAGGAATTTCTACCTATCATTTGGCACATGAGCCTAACTGGTGAAGATACTCAGTTTCCCGAAGCTCACCCTCCAGAGCATCTCCCTTAGAAAGGCAGCGAGTGGACATGTTATGGAGTGAAAGCTTCAGAATCATATAATGATCCAGTTACATATCGCACCACAACCATATACAACATCACTAGGAGAAGTAAATATTACACAGGCAATTTGAAAAGCGCATACAAGGGTATGGCGGGGAGTGAGAGGCAGATATCCATCTCCAGTAACCTTCCCGTAATGGCGTGGTAGGTCACAAGACCGCACCCAGTCACTGTACGGACGTAGAAAGAGTTCTGCATCCCATCCATCACCAGGTGTGTCGGGGGCGGGCCATGTAAGATCTGGTTTCAGGGAACTAACGTGTGCCTGTCGTGAGGGTTAAGTTTCAGAATGCCCAGAGAAGTACTGGTGGTCGGTTAAAAATAATATCTTTTCACAGTGCTTCCTACTTTGGCGAGGTTGACTATGCTAACTGGTAACCGAAGATACAGAGGTGTATGCGAAATCGACACCTTGGTCACCAATAGTTTCCCAAGTCGGATCATGCTAACGTGTCGCTGGGTGTTCCAGACAAGTATTAAGCGTTGTGGCTGGTGGAGCGTAGAAAGACACAATTACTCAATATAATAAGAGGTCCTAAGGTATCTGGACAATTTTCCACAATCTAGCCGGTGTGCAGTGTTACATATCTGCTACATCCGGAAAAGAGGCTTACACAAATGTCTCCAAATAGCGGTTGTCCCTAATTACTTTTAAACCTATCCTATCGAGCTAGAATAGCCAGATTTAGTCGATCATATATCAGGTTCGCGTAACGAGAAGATGAACAGTGACCTCAGTGTACAATTGATGCTGGGGGTTGGGTGTGGGTGGGGTGGGGAAGTGATGTGGATTTATTGTTGCTGTATAATTTAGCCTAGCGTACTGCGGTCCTAGTGTTTTATATAGAATAAACAAAACAAGTAACTAGGATGGCTGCTGCCATATATAACTAACTATCACAATATTGATAATAAACCAGGTCATAGGACCTTGCAGTGCTTGATATTCATAAGCACAAAAATAAGGATAATATATACAGTAAAAGATATACATTATAAAATGCGGTCTCAGATGACCGAGCCTTACATATTAGTCATCAGTACCTGCAAAGAAATGAATAAATACAATAGCTAAATGAGTACCTATTAGTCATCGGTACGGAACAAGTTCATAAATCACTGTAGATGCGGCCTTCCATGTGAGGAACGCGAGATGGAACGATTCTGGAGTTGCTGGGAATCTGTTGCAAGCAAACTGTTAATGCGGCTCACTCTCGAAGACGGTACGGAAGAACGACTGTGCTCAGATGTCCACTAGATAGTTATAATAGCTAATGCAAATAATTAAGCAGATTGTTGAAAATGTCCATACTGTAGCGGAAATTTGGAAGTTTCCCGTAACATAAAGGGCTACAGTTGAAATGTACACTTACACAATACATGTACATTCCTGTACACGGTAAACCACATAGCTCTTGCAGCATACCAGACAGGGTCCCACCAGACTGCGGCCTAAAAGTTAATTAACACACGACATGCTGCGCGGAAGTTTGATCACCACTTTTCAGCGTGGTTCGGCAGATCTGGCGAGTTGACCACCAAGATTCACCACTCGTTCTACATATTGGTGAACTTACATCGGGGCCATGGGGCCCATCCGCAGAAAGGCTCCTCTGAAGTGTTGGACGTGAAGGACTCTTCTATTTAGTTAGTTGCCCCGGGATGGCCGTCCGAGGGTTTACAAAAACTTAGATGCGGATGTTCGATTGCGGGTCAGAGACTAAGAACTGAAATCCTAGCGGCACTGCTGCGGCTATAAGGTAGCCACAGTCAGTAAGCAGTTGCCAACGGCTTGCACTGCTCTGGATACACAACCTGCCACTTGCTCTCTCTCGCCGAAGTGTGGTCTCGATTCTTGATTTTTCGCTCCTTTTATACTACTCCTGACGTCATAGGCAGGACGCCCAGCCAATCAGGGGGCGATCTCTAGCCAATCAGCGTGCATATAGAAAGGGCGAGGATGCTATCACGTGATAGACATCTTCCCCATTCATTTAGTACATACACACGTTTACGACGTCGCAGTAATATTTTGAAAATGATTTCAATGAGCTAAATTAAGATAACTCGGCCATTTCTGTTCTGATTTTAAAAAGGTAAATAGTATTGGAACCCTTGTCTCATTCTGATTCTGATAGGTAACAATAATGGCGGGAGAATAGTTGAATTTAAAGGGATTGCGTGCACCAAATCGATACACTTTAATATGCATTCTCTCCCAACGCTGACAACGTAGTAGTGGTAGTAGTGGTAGTAGTAGTAGTAGTAGTAGTAGTAGTAGTAGTAGTAGTAGGAGTAGTAGTAGTGGTAGTAGTAGTAGTAGTAGTAGTAGTAGCAGTAGTAGTAGTAGTAGTAGTAGTAGTAGTAGTAGTAGTAGTAGTAGTAGTAGTAGTAGTAGTAGTAGTAGTAGTAGTAGTTGTAGTAGTACGAGCAACAACAACATCAACACCACCACAACCACCACCACCACCACTACCACCACCACCACCACCGCTACCACCACCACCTCCACCACCACTACCACCACCACAACCAACAACAACAACACCAACAACAACAACAGAAACAACAACAACAACAACAACAACAACAACACGTATTCCCTATAGAACCAAACCCTATCAGTAAAATTAGTTTCCAAATATTCAGCAAAATGTGTATTTAATTATAAATCCAGCGAAGGCATGGAATACAGAGACCTGCTGATCAAGCTTTTCTGCATTCGTGATGGATCTACGTCATTTGATCGTGACATCGACAGGCAAGTGATATATCTTGATTATGGCATCATATACTTGAGTAACAGATCGGATCATTCAAATACCGGCACGGTGATGGATGCATCTAGGCTTAGCTATCCAGTTTTCGATCGATACCCTCTCTCCCTGACTAGCAATTTCAAGAAAACTATATAGGTAAGCTTTTGAACATGTTGAAACTAATTTAACTGGAAACTGCTGCTGCCTTACAGCACCCAGTCTAATTGGTTTCAAAGTTGTCAACACCATGTTTATTCGTAGTGCATACACACAATTCGTACAGCAACGCTTAGTCCGTCATCAATTAAGCTTTTGTGGCGAACTTAGCAGCGCCGTGCATCACGTAATTGAGTAAGACGTCAGCCTACACGCCACGTGGTTGACTATGGCGTCACACTCTTGATGGATACACTAGAATCATCCATTGTTGCTTTAACTTTCAGCTAAATTCAATATGGGCTCTCGTGAATGAAATCAATTATGGATTACCTTTATTTTGGATAGCTCTGTACATTAATCCGGGTTTAAACTTGTCATCTAGTTTCCATAGAGCTCATTAAATGAAACCAGAAGATCATCACATAAATGCACCCATAATTTTACTAGTCAAACATGATATGTGTTGAATTTTAAGGATACTTTGAAATGGAGATTTCATTTCAACTAGCTTCATGATAATTAACATAGCAGTTCTATAATCTTTGGCATTTGACTATTTAGTACATTTTGATAGAAAAGCCAATACCGTGAACGCAATTTTCTGACATATTGCCTTACAATATCACACACACGGGTCTATCATGCACGTGCAGTGTAGATAGATATAAGATATGCTGTACCAGGTAGCTGGGAAAAGCACGTGTAACTATAATTAATATGAAAACAACCAAAAACCTTAGAATAACAGACACACATTTTGATGGCGTCATAATCATAAATGAAGTGGATACGTTCGTCACAATTGTGTAATTGATGACGGACTAAGCGTTGTTGTACGCATTGTATGGCTTTACTATTTCATAAACACGTTGTTGAATATTTTGAAATTAGGTACGGCATCCAGTCAAATTAGTTTCAAAATATTCAACAACTTGCCTGTATAACTTTTCTGGAAATTGGGAGTCAGTGAGTTCAGCGATCGATCGAGCCCAACACGTGTGAAGTGAGGTGATAACTTATCTACATAGGGGCGGGGCATAGCTAAGCTGGACCCCTTCATTAACAATACTCTTTAAGAATTCATCAGTCAGTACGTTAATTTAACAGTACTCACTAAAATAATATTTCTTCTAACTGGTCTATAATTTTCTGAGTCTGTATGCCAAGAAAATTCACATGAGCTCGTTACCCTATATGCAAGATTGAACACATAATAGCTCGTCTTTTGCTAAGTAGGGGCAACTCAGCTTTGGAAAACGCATTAGTATGAGTATTGAACAAAACGATATTAGCAGTAACTGTGGTGCTAAACTACACATTCACTGCACACTCACTGCACATTCACCAGCGTGCGTTATTTCCGTCAATGGAGGAGTCCAAGTTGTCAGTAAATGATGCCATAATCAATTACGTCACATGTATGCCACATAAATTACGCGATATAGTCCGTCTGTATTGATTAATAGCCCGTCAAGTTGTACGGATTGTAAAATTTACCATTTAATAAACATTCTGTTTGCTATTTTGAAACTAACATTAGTGGGCGCCGTTGCCAGCTTATAGGCATAGTGTTCTGAAGATTGAGATTGCGACAGTGCGGAGATTGATTGCTCACAGGACGGGCAACGCGTGGGTGGAGCATAGTAAGGGATGGGCATGGAATAGCTAACGCTGTATTCCTCCATTGCCTATGACCATTCACCAGCCACAAATAGATATTATAAAGGCAATGGTAGACGAATTTTGCATTCGCGTTGTTGCAACCACTCCTAGCCATTTTATATAGAGTGCTGCTAACATCTAACCTTGGGAATTTCGGTAATAAACGACATCAATTTAATTGAAATACACACGTAAATTGTATCTTTGACATATTTTAATTAATTAAATAATTTATAAATCTGGTACATACATCTGTTTTACACCGACATTTCGTATAAGTATAGAGCTGTAATTAGAACTGTAATGTCTAGTCTATATCGGCAAGGCGTCGAAATGGTGTAATGCTTGTTTACGTGTTTGCTTGAGCGTTGAGACTCGGATTTAGCAAAGATCTGTCTGTGAGTTTGCTTGCCACTCGGTTGATATGCCTGTCAAAGAAGTTTGACATTTCTGGCAAAGCCGCCTATGCAACTATTGCGTGTCGCTCTGCGTTTCCGTTTGCTGAGTAACTATTGGCTGCATAAATGTGATGCTGTCGGACCAGCTGTGTATATCTCCACGATGTACCATTAAATAGATATTCGATGTATTCGTAATAGAGCATAGCATACGGAGAAGTCTTCACATATACGGTGTGATCAATTGACGGTACTGTATGCTACACTCCTTGATCAATGGAGAACTCAAGTTTTAGGTATGCCACGCCGATCTTTAGCTACGCTCCAACTACGCATAGCCCGTGTTGCGATCGATCGCTGCCTGAACTTCCTGACTATCAATTTCTAGAGCACTATATAGGCAAGTTGTTGAAGATTTTGAAACTAATTTGACTGAGTACTGTTACTACCTAGGGCAGCGACAGCGCCGAGTTTAATTAGTTTCAAAATATTCAAGATAGTGTTTATTAAATAGTAAAGACATACACTTCTTACATCAACAGTTAGTCCGCCATAAATTACGCGTTCATGACAAACTTAGCTACGTCGTCCATGACGTTATTGATTATGACCTCAACATACACGTCACGCAAATGAGTATGACGTCAGCCGATTGATGGATAAACAGAGATCCTCCAATCCATTCCAAATATGTCACTTTATCAACCACTGACTGTAATTATGGCCAGTCGTGCACGCACGCGTACCCATGCGTGTTAGAGCTAATTACATAATTAATCCTTATTAATAAGTATACAAACATCCATGGTTATATCAATGAAAGGATGGGCTCCAGCATGCATGTTGCGTGATTATGCCGATATGGGTGCACCACTGAGATTTAAGGATTGATTGTGAGCAAACATTAGCTAACGAACACGGCCCATAACCATATTATCCCATTACAATTATACTGATTAACACTTGATACCTTGAACACCCAGTATCAGCAGTACAGAAAGGCTGTTGCATACTTTGAACGTACTTCGATTGGACACTTTTGCTGGCATAGGCAGTAACACGCCACAGGTAAATTAGTTTCAAAATATTCAACACTGCATTCCGTGCATTATACACAATTTTACATTTCTGGTATGTATGGGCCAGTGCGTCAAAACATCGTTCTAATGAAATTTACGGATCATAATCATCAGCGGATCATAAATCAATTGTCATCGATGCCTTTTATTGACACATAGACAGTGCAGTATCGATTGATGGAGAGTTGGATACTATAAAATCCGATCCAGATTCCCTGTAATAAAATACCCCACATTGCTATATAATAGCTTCGAACACAGATCGTATTGGTGATTAAATATGTACCGAGAATCAATAATTAATATTAATTTTTTATGGAATTAGATTTCCTTTGAAGCAGGAAATGGAATTAACCTGTTTTCATATTCACGCGATGCAGGATACATGGGGGATTCCAGTTTATTTCTAAATCATATGCCGTCATAATGAACTATGGGATGTGTATGATGACGTCATACATAATTCCGCCTTGAATGACGTTTTTGACGAATGACGAAGGCCCGCGCGAGGCATTCTCCTCTCGCAAAATTGTATATTTCCAAACCTTGTAGATGTTAAGGATAGCATAATTTTCCTCCTCATTTCTGTTACCGTGGGGTAACTCCCTAGCCATGTGCACACAGACGGTGAGAGTATATCTACACTTGCCTTGCAGTTTTATAGTTAGCTTTTTACCGGTTGCCTTCTCACAAGGCGCCACGACATGGTACCGTTATAAATTTCCTCTCAAACATAGGCATCTTTGACATAAAGTGGTATTGGTTCTTCCTTCTCTCCCGCATCGTTATGGGCGGTCGTCTCTCTCTCTCTCTCTCTCTCTCTCTCTCTCTCTCTCTCTCTCTCTCTCTCTCTCTCTCTCTCTCGACCGTTTTCTATGCAAGGCATGGCGCCTTACAGTCGTATATTTCCTCACAAGCAAACGGTGAGGATACAGTCATCTTTGGCACCGTAGTGGAATGGGTTCTCCATTTTCTCCCTGCATAGTATTGCAGGACGGATTTCTCTCTCTCTCTCTCTCCTATCTTCCCTCTTCCTCCGCTACGGCGTTGTAGGCATATTTCCTGTGACGGAGGCCCGCGCGAGGCACTTTCCTCTAGCAAACCAATAATTTTTGGCCGGCCTGAGGCAGATATAGCTTATATTAAACCAACTGACGGTATCCTTCCCGGACTGTCCCTCCACAGGGTGACCTTTCTCAATATATATATATGCACCCCTTTTTCTATTTTATACATACACCGTTTAAGTAACAAGCAAACAACAAAAGACCGTTTGCTACTTTTTGAAAGTAGTAAAGTATATCCGTGCTCTAAGCACGTTCTTTCCACCATGGAGACGACGTCTAGACACCCGAGGACACGAACAGCCGAGATGATACGGGGGTGTTCAATTTTCGCAGCAATGGCCGCACGAGTCCACTGGAACGTGAACGGTCCATCGGCCCTGGAGGTCGGTTTGTGGACACAGGAGATGCTCAGTAACTTCTTCCCAACCCCGAGGCTGACTGACCAGCAGCAGCAACAGCAGCAGCAGCAGCAGCGGCAGCAGCGGCTGTTGCGGCAGCACCGCCGGGCATCAGTGGCGACTAAGGCACACGCGCCCCCTGCGGCTACTTTAACGTGTGATCCCTCACCATCCTATTCTCAGGAATACATACATCATTGACTAGAACACTGACATGGACGAATATGGAGACAGCAGTTAGACCGCGTGGCGACCGTTCAGATATGGAAAAGTTCTCATATAAATCTGTATTCTAAGCGAGCAGCTCCATCTGGAATGCATACACATAATGATAGAGATATAATTATAAAAACACCTTTGAAACCACGAGCTCTCAGAATATCATTTGATGAATCCAGTGTATTGATCAATCATATGCTGTCATTATCAACTACGTTAGGGATAGTCTGATGTCATAATCAAATACATCACGAAGGGCTTGATTTAGTTCGTCACAAAAGCCAACTATCAAGGTATACGAATTATATCGCGTTCCTGTTTACTGCACATTTTGTTGACTGTGTTGAAACTAATTTGACTGGCAGCCATAGAAAGCAACTGCACCCAGTCAAATGAGCTTCACAATATTCAAAAGCTTTACCGGTGTACTCTTTTGGAAGCTGAGATTCAGTGAGGACTGCGATAGATTGATCCCGATACAGGCTAAATGGGGCTGGGATCGATCTTTGAACTCGCTGACTATCAATTTCCAGAAACCTATACAGGTAAGTTGTTGATTATTTTGAAACTAATTTGACTGGGTGCTGTTGCTGCGTATGGCACATTTATTAAACAGCAAATACATACAAGTCATGCAGCAACGCTTAGTCCGTCATCAGTTAAGCGTTAGTGATGAACGTGGCGACGCCATTCACGACGATGATGACGTCATCCTACACGTTACGTTGAGTATGAGTTCATATGATTGACTGAGCAACTGGAATCCTCTATTGACTATGGATCAAGTTGGGTGACTAACATTTGTTCCATGTGTGACGAAATGTATTTAACCAGATCGAGGGATACGAGCTGCCGCTCAAGACATTCTTAACTGTATAGTTACCTTGAAATTAAGAGTCTGCGAGTTCAGGATTCAAAGTGTCAAATTAATTCACCTGTCCAGAGTATCCATCTATCACCTGACTTCATATGACGTCATAATCATCTACGCAATGTGCAGGAATACGTCATAATCATTACATCTTAAATGATTATGTGTGGCCTGTCTTTAACTCGTAATAGTTCGACACGTGGTGCGAATTGTATGTCACTACGATTTAATTAGCATGCTGTTGAATATTTTGAAATAAATTTGACTGGACGCTGTTGGCCTGTCAAATTAGTTCCAAATATGCAATAACTTACCTGTATAGATTTCTGGAAATTGATAGTCGGAGAGATCAAAGATAGATCGATACCAGCACGGGCGAGGTGTGGGTGACGCTTAGCTACAGATACGCGGGGCATAGCTACAATGGAAACAGTTTAACAGATGTAAAACATGGGCCTCTTTAATGAAGAATAGGTCAGAGCTCAACATTGCGCTACATGCCAGCTACATGTCCGAGAACTGCTACGCCTCCTCCATTTGGCAGAAGTGCATACGCCCCCATACGCTGAGATGTAGACATGGTCTGACAGAAGAAACAATTAACGGCTCACCCATTGCTGTATTTATTATATACGCACGCCCTTCAGCCCGCTTACTATTTCTCGATATAAACACGCGCGCAATATTCGATGAAAGAGGTTCTTTGGCTAGATAATTCGTAAGAAATATTGGTATTGGTTTGATAAGGCGTAATAATCCCGAACGCTCCGTGTCGCCGTAGATGTTTCGTACCGACGACGACTGCGAACATGGCAACAACTACAGGATAGGTTATTTTGTTAGTATGATCTAGTTATGGAATACGTATGCACATATGCATGGTATACGCACACATGTTAAAAGTTGGATTACAAGTAAAGTCCGAAATTACAATGATTTGTCTGTCATTATTTGTTGTGGCGCAATAGTCAGCACTCTTAACATGTGATGCGTCACAGCAACGAAAAGAAGCAGGCAAAATTTGGCGGTCAAAGGCATTTCAACAACCAGCTTTATTGGAAAAGGTGTTAAAGTAGCAGTTTATGAGATAAATAGAATCTCAAACTCTGTCCCATTTAATACCACTAGTATTGAACTCAGCTAAAGCTCGTGCAATGTGCTACTTTTTTAAAGGGTTACTAGCATTAATTTTAAATGAAACCTCGTTTCAGATCCTCTATATATGTAAGCTCTATGTAAGATCTACTCAATCTTAATTCACGTATTTGATTACCACGAAGCATCAAGTAGTCCCAAAAGCATTGTGCAAATGGAGCACATTGGCTTCTTTGAAAAATACCGATAATCTGGGATGGATAACGTAAAGGCAGTCTAACGAAACGGGGTAATTGCTTTGCAAATACCTCATACTTTCTTCGTGACATTGAGTGACCGGGTGGATAATTTATAGTTTAACTTCAATAAGAAGCATGGCACAATGGCGAAATTTCGATAAAGTAAAAGATAATCTTCCCATTCTGATATATGGTTATCAATTCCAAGGTATAAAAAGAAACATGTTATTTAATTCTGAGTTTTGAAATAGTTGTGTGTATGCGTTGGACACGTGTGTTGTTTTCACCCGGTTCAGCTCATTATTTGCTGCAAAAATGGAAATCTGTACATATATTTAAGCTAACCGTTTGACCCATGTGTTCCCGGAGTCTCCATTTCAGCGTAACTATACACGCATGATGGTGAATATTTTGATTTGATATTTTGAAACTAATTTGGCAGGAATCCGCTGCTGTCCTAGGCAACAACGGATTCCGGTCTAATTAGTTTTAAAATAGTCAACATAATATTCATTAAGTTGTACTTGAATTTTCTAGTGACAGCTTTGTCATTGCAAACAGTTATACATTCGCGATAATGTCGTCACACCGACAGGCAGTTCAATGTGCCTCAATGCTTCTAATGGGACTGTCCGCTTTGGCTCTGTTAACATTTCTATCTCTTATGGGTATGCTATTCTTAATTAGAACCGATAGGCGAGCATTATATCATTGCCCTGAAAGTAGTCGTTGTATGTGTACTTCAGCTATATTCTCCGAGTTAATGTGGGAATTATTTAGACAGTGATGGAGGAAAATGTGGGGTCTATTTAGAAAACAGTTTTGCTAAAATAAGTTGATGTCTAAGACCACAGCAGTTTTCAGTAACAGCATTTTAGATAGTTTACGGCCACACGGCACATATAAGGAGCGTATAGCCTAGCGATGCAAATTAGGGTACAGTTAAAAATGATTAATATCCTAATACCTCATATGTAAAGTTAATGAGAGTGTAAATAAAGTTCAGTTCAGTTCAGTTCAGTTCAGTTCATGAACCGTCCATGTAAGGGAGAGCAACGTATGCCATCTTTCTGGCCATTCTACAAACCAGTTATAATGTAGTTCAATGTGTTTCTTAATAACGCGTCGCTGTATATCTCGTTCGACTAAATTGCTCTGTCAAGCCAACTGACTTATTTATATGTTTAAATTTATAAATATAGAACATATGTATTCAGTGAGGTGACAGGCACAATGGTGTGCCTCCGTACGTACGTGCCTGCTTGTGTATGTGTATGTGTCTGCGTGCGTGCCTGCGTGCGTGCGTGCGTGCGTACGTGCGTGCGTGCGTGCGTGCGTGCGTGCGTGCGTGCGTGCGTGCGTGCGTGCGTGCGTGCTTGCGTGTGTGTGCGCGCGCGCGCGCGTGTGTATGTGACAGAGAGAGAGAGATAGAGAGAGAGAGAGAGAGAGAGAGAGAGAGAGAGAGAGAGAGAGAGAGAGCGAGAGAGAGAGCGAGCGAGCAAGAGAGGGAGGGAGGGAGGGAGGGAGGGAGGGAGGGAGGGAGGGAGGAGGGAGAGAGAGAGAGAGAGAGAGAGAGAGAGAGGGAGGGAGGTAGGGAGGGAGGGAGGGAGAGAGAGAGAGTGCGAGAGAGAGAGAGAGCGGTGAGGGTAAAAGGTGCTGGAGGGATAGTGAGAGGTTGTGAGACGGAGGAAGGGCAGTGGGGAGATAGATAGAGAGCCATATAGAGCGAGGGGTGGCATGGAGGCTGGGGGGGGCCGCGGGGGGGGGGTGGAGATTGGGATGAGGGAGGGAGGGATACGGGGATGAGTGCGAAAGGAGAGTGAAAGTATGCGTAACGGGTTTTTATTATGTAGTGGTACTTGGCAAACCAGTAGAAGGAAATGTCTGCTAATTAGTTTATCATAGGCCCGTTAATAGGTGGCTAAATGAATCGAGCATTAAAATTAATGCACTCTCAGCTATTTGGTTCGACTTCTATCACATAATCTACTTTAGATTCTAATATATACACATTATTGCAGGACCTATTGATGTTTTGGAATCTAAGCCATTTATGAGCCGCCTGAAGCGGTGGATATGGGCTCCAGAACCCTGCCATGGTAAAAACGTCCACAGTATATGTGTATTTGGGGTCAAGGACGTCCCGACTCTAATCCAACAACCACAATTATTTGTCAATAACTTCCACCGTCAATACCAGCCAGCGGCACTGCATTGTATGGGACAGTGGATTCGTATGAGGACACAAGAAGAATATGCAGGGAAGTACACGTTCAATGCATCATCATACGGTCGATTGCCTCATGTCATTTATAGAGCCAACACCGATGGTTAACCCTTGAACCACCAAACTTCTTTCAAGAAAATTGTTAGAAAATCTCCATTTGTAGACAAAGAGAATATTGTTTTTTATAATTCGCCACTGAAATGACTGGTTCGGTAATTACGCAGGTCAATCTAGTGGTAAATCTAAAAAAACAGGGTTCAATTGATTTGCAAATGGACAATCCACGGAGACAACCGAACAAGATATTTTTATCCGCCTTGAAGATTAAAATGGACAATTGATTATGACACCAGCCTACATGTCACGATGCTGATTATGACGTCATATGATTTCCCGAGGAATTGGATTCATGAATTTCAATATAATTACATAACCATTAGTTGGTTGGGAATAACAACGAACCGAGTTCTCTTGACAACACACACATTGTAACGTGAATTATAGAGCCATTCAGATCCATTTCTAGATCAGCTCCGCCCACATTTTACACGTGTTGGAAGCGATTAGAAACGTTGACAACTGAATTCACAGAATCCATATTTCAACCTAATTATACTGTTAGTATACAAATACTTTTTAAAACTAAAGACTGGAGTTTGCTGCTGCCTATAGAAGTTAGTTTCAAATTATTCAACAGCATAGTTATTCATCAAGTGCATAAAATTCATTCACTTTATATAACTTTCGACATTCGTGAGGAAGCTGTGCCATTTTGCTGGTGCCGCTAGCTCAGTAAAACTATTGCGATTCAAGCTACTAACGGATCTCTCTCGTGTGGCGTGCACGTAGCCAACTCGCACTGACAACTACCCCAATCATCATTGCATATACTTTTGTAATACAGAAATAATATATGTGGACACCTGTACGCCAGCGTATCTCATTTACATGCACTATTTTACTGTGTCACTAACACCACGTGCCACAAACACATTCACCACACACGTGCAGACACTGCTTCCGCTCGTTGCTCTCTCATATGCATGTATTCCTCATGTGTGCACTCTCTCTCTCTCTCTCAATTGCTCTCCCCTCTCTCTCTCTCCTCTCTCTCTCTCTCTCTCGCTCTCTCTCTCTCTCTCTCTCTCTCTTTCAACATCGTCGTGTCGT